>CAJPEX010006863.1:0-11428 GCA_905338405.1 Notodromas monacha | reverse complement strand
CAAAATGTCCCTATGTTGAGTCAGTGTCCTCATGCTGGGCCTTTTTTATTAATTTTTTTCTGGGAAAATAAGTGTCACAATGTTGAATTGCGTGCAGGTCAATGTTTCCACATGTGGGGGTCTCACTGTACATTCCTGGAAATCATAAGTAACTTTCCCCCTCCTCAAAATTGCAGTAGCATCATTGACTCTGGATTCTTGGCCTATTAAAGGTCTTTTCTGTCATGTAAAGTAGAAAGCAATGAAGGTTGAATGTTTTTAAATATACAAGAAGCTCAAGTTACTTCACATCATCATTGGTTCAGTTGAATTGTTGTTTAACTGATTTATCTTAGCTGTGAGAAGAGTTTGCTGAGTTGTTTATCTAATTACTTGTGTGAAATACACTTTAATCTACTAACTTGGAAATTCCTACAAGGAATTCTTGGTCCTGTTATGGACTGATTGTTGTGTTTTACACTTGACATCAACTTACTTTGTGATGACAATCTGTCCCCAATATATTCAGTGAAGTCTCAACAACAACAAACTCCCGGGGACCTGATAGAAAATCTATAATAACAATAAGTTTGTTGTATTGAGATTAATGGTTTTTCAACACAGTATATTGTAATCTAGTTATTATGACTACCATATATTGAAAGCCGTTGAAATTCAGTAAATTTGGGATTCATTGCATAAATTTCATGAATCAATACTGTAAAGCTGTTCATACATACCTGAAGGGGAAATTTTTTTTACAGATTAAAAAAATGTTACTGTGCATATACTTTTTGTCAGTCTGTTTTTTTTAAGACTTTGTTTAAAAAAAATGTTGTACAGTATACTGCACCAAAATTTTAGCTGTGAAAAGAAGTTTGTGTTGAAATGTTGCAAATTTTCTTGAAATCTGTGCTGAATTTTTTTTCTCTTATGCTATCACCTTTGGCACAAACAAAATATGAACTCTGCAAAAATAATCAGCATTGGATTTTTCAACAAATCCTGCAAAATTCTTTCGAAATCTTTTGTTAATCCAACTTTGATTCCCTGAACCAAGTTCATCTGAAATAAAATACAGAGTTGCCTTGAAAACCCGTCTATTCTGGGAAAAGTTTTTTTTTTTTTGAGCTCCTGTGGATTTTTTTTTCTTCCGATAAATAAAAAAAAAAATTAGAACCCATTCAAGGGCGTTGTTTCACGCTTCAGTGAATGCCGGCACTTAACTCATTTTTATTTATTTGGACGTAATTGGTGCATCAAGAGTGTCCCTAAGTCAAGTCTCCTTTTCCCTTAGACTTAAATTATATAATTTTTAATTGGTGTTTTATCTACAAAATACTCACCATAATTCCATGAAAATAAAAATGGTCTCCCAATTTAAACTGATTCCAATCAATACTTTTCAACACAATATGGGCATTTGGGGAATTGAATACTAATGCCTCTGTCTACAGTACATAGAAATGTTCAAATTCTCAGTAAAAATAATATTCAATTGAAAAAGACAGAATGAAGTCCCTCTATGCTGAAGATAATTTTTTTTAATTAGCCAAATGGATGGTAAATGGGTGAGAGAAATGCCCAAGAACTTTTCTTACACCAATTTTAGGGTTGGCAGTACAGTATCTGTTTCTTGTAATTTGGCCTGAAGTGTATTTGCAATTTTAAAACAAAATGTCCCTATGTCAAGTCAGTGTCCTCATGTTTGGTCTTTTTTATTAATTTTTTTCTGGGAAAATAAGTGTCCTCATGTTGAATTGTTTGCAGGTTGAGGTGTCCGCATGTGATGGTCTCACTGTAATAATAAATGATGATACAGAATAATAATAAATGGTGATACAGTATAATAATATATGCTAATATAATAATAGATACTATATATAATAATGTAATAATAAATAATGAATAATAATGTAATAATAAATCATGATTAATAATGTAATAATAAATAATGAATAATGATGTAATAATAAATAATGAATAATAATGTAATAATAAATAATGAATAATAATGTAGTAATAAATAGTGAATAATAATGAAATAATAAATAATAATGAAATAATAAATAATAATGAAATTATCAATAAAAATGTAACAACAAATTATAACTAATGATGTAATAATCAATGATAATGTAATAAAAATGATAATGTAATAATATATGATAATGTAATAATATATGATAATGTAATAATATATGCTAATGTATAAATGGAAATGAAATAATAAATGATAATGAAAAAATAAATAATAATGTAACAACAAATTATAAATAATGATGTAATAATATATAATTTCCTTTTTTTCCACAGGCCAAATTTGTACGAGATAATAAAGAAGAACAAGTTCCAGGGCCTGAATTTGGCTGCGATCCGCCAGTTTGCTGTGTCCGTGGTCCAGTGTTTGCGGCTGTTGCACAAGGAGAGCATCATCCACTGCGATCTCAAACCGGTGAGGAGTGAATTATTCGATCAAACTTTTCATTTCGGCAATGGAATGAAAGTGTCAATTACTGGTTTTCTTCTACTGTATAGTTGATACCTTTTCTGAAAGTGTGTGTGTGTGTGTTGAGGTCAATTAAGATATTTTCCCTGAAAGTCTAAACAAAAGAGGGGGTGAGGGAAGGGTTTATTTTCATGATAATTGCAACTAACAAAAAAACTCATAAACTCAAGTTTGTGGCCTGAGGGTTTCAAACTCCTCAACGGTTCTGTATGTTCAAGTCCACAAATGTTCAGTCAATATGTCACACACACAAAAGCAGGTCTGGTCTCTCCAAAGTTCAGAGCAGGATTGATTCCTTCCTATGATGATTTGACACAGGTCCAGGTCCTGATGCTCAGTGGAAAGTTCTTCCAAGGTTTTCCACTGAGGTGTGACTAACTTTTGTGTTTAGGAATCCCAATACAGTCAAACCTCTCTAAGTTGAATTTCAAGGGACCTGCAAAAAAAAATCAACTTAGGGAGGTTTTGACTTTGGGAGGTCAGGAATTTTATAGGTTGGAACAAAGCCATTTTTCTGGAAAAACTTGGAAAAAATGTAAATGGAGATATTCCAAAGCTTAAATGGCTTCTTAAATGAGTTGAACGGCTGCTGAACTTAGAGGCAGGGGTTCATTTGCCCAATAAAGTCTTTAACTTCCTTTAAAACACATAAATTTATGTTTTTATTGCTTTTTTCCTTTCTTTTTTTCAAGAAAATCATGGCCATCAGGCCACAGAAAATTTGACTTACAGAGGTTTGAGGGGAAAAGCCTTCAAGTTAGGGAGGTTTTTTTTTAGGTATTGTTCCTAAAGGGATTCAGAGGGAATCTGAGAAAAATTTGACTTAAGGAGGTTTGAGTTATCAAGGTTCACCTGTAATTCCTTTGATCACGTGATGATTCACTTGATGGAATTATTCCTGGAGATCAATATCTTCAGGGTTGATTGTGTTTGAAATTCTGCACTTTGGGTGACATCTAGTTGACCCGCAATATAATTGATCTTCCACAAAAATGCATTCACTAAAGGAAATGCTTGCAAAAAAATAAATTCTTCAACCCATTGAAGGGTTTTTGACTTGAGATGTTTGGTTTGTTTTGTAATAAAAAAAGAAATGAATTAGTTTTTTTTATATGCAGTGACACCCTGTAAGAATCAAAAAATATTGATGAAGTATACAGGTACAGTAAATTGCCATCATATGTTATCCATTTTTTACATTGCCTCTCTCTCTCTTTATTTTGTGTTGTGTGTGTGTCTCTTGATGCTCAGGTCGGATTGCCGCCTAATCTCAAACCGCCGCCCCAAGATTGATAGCTGACTTGTGTGATGTGGAGGGAAATTAGGAGAGAACTGCTTGCGGTTTACTGTGAAATGTTAAAAAATAAAATAAATGAAAAATATATCGATGAAAAGTGCAGGAAAAATATATCTTGGGCAGTTGCCCTCCAAGTAAACGGATTTCATGTGCGTGTCAAGAGAACATCAACAAAGAAAAAAATTGCGAGTGTATATATATATATATATATATATAAATGTGTGAGTGTGATGAAAACCGCAGCCAGTTGTGGTTGAGATTCTCACACGCTCGATGTCCTCTCTGTTTTGTTTTATTTTTATTTTTTGAAATTCGTTTTCAATTATTTTTGTCAGCTTGGCATGATATCCACACCGTGATTTGAAAAGGTTGTTTTTTCCTGCCCAAAATTATATTTTTAGTCGATAAAATCTTGATCCAACTTGTAATTTTTTCAGTATTGTAGGTGAATACAAAATGGGTGTCTGATGTATAAAGCAACAAATTAAGTTGACTCTCTCTTGCTCTATACAACAATATTTTTGCAATTTTAAATCCGGATTATCTTTAGCAACAATCTGTGCAGAAAAAAATGTATTATATTGTACTGTATACAATATATATATATATATATATATATATATATATATATATATATTTATGAAGTGAAAGATATAAACTATAAAGATATAAAGATATAAACATCAAGCTGTAAGCTCATGAAGAACCAAGTTTAGGCCCAGAATATCCTCATTTAAAATTTACCAACAATTTTTTCCTGCTCCTTGCAAGAATGTTTGTTCCCTCAACTCAAAACTTCCAAAAATTGAAACCTCCCTAATTTGAAATTTTTTCCTGGTCCCTAGAAAATTTGACTTGGAGAGGTTCAACTGTACTGCTGCTTATTTATAACATTGAAGTACAGTGAGACACCTTGACTTTAGGACAATTTGACATATGGACATTCATTTAATAATTTTTCAATAAAAAGGCCCAACATATAGACACTAACTTGACATGTGGACATATTGCATGATAAAATTGCTGATAAATTTCAGGAAAATTGACTTTTATTAGGCTTGATTGCAAGAAACAGATATTTCCAACCCTAAGATCTATGCCAGAAAAAATTCTTTGGTATTTCTCATCCATTCAGCTAATTAAAAAAAATACCTACAGCATAGAGGGACTTACTTCTCACTTTGTGACTTGAATGTTATTTTTACAAATGCCAAAATTTCAATGTACCGTACAGAGGTACGCTATATTCAATGCTCCAAATGTTCTTATTGAGTTGAAAAGGTATTCACTGAATCAAATTCAAGTGGCAAACCATATATATTTTTTTCATGGAATTCTGAAGAATATTGCTTCCATAAAACACCAATTAAAAATTATATAATGTGAGTCAATAGGAAAACAAGACTCAACTTCGGGACAATTCAACTTAGGGACACTCTTGATGCACCAATTATGTCGGCATCTGGGGGTCTCACTGTAATCACTTTAGAGTAAAGTGTATGAGATTTGGTTCATAAGTTTTGAGTCTTCTTGAAATATAATTCCAACAATTAAAAAAAAAATTTTGAATAGCCCTATCATTTGGCAACACTTCATTGCTGCTCTCTTGCCAATTTCAATGCATTTTCTCATGCAATAGATGGTCGTTACACTCTTGATGCACCAATTATGTCTCCATTTTTTTGGGGTCTCACTGAACTGATCAACGTATTGATCAGTCACAGCCAGTCAGTCAGTCAGTCAGTCAGTTGGGATTTTATTTTTTTTTTCTCTCTCTCTCTTCCTTGCGGGTTGCTGTCATATTTATATTTTCTCATTGAATAAATCTTTTTTTTTCCGTGTGATTATTTTTGCAGGAGAACATCTTGTTGAAGTCGGCGTCTTCCCCGGCTGCAGCCATCAAGGTGATTGACTTTGGCAGCAGCTGCTTCGAGAACCAGCGTGTTTACACGTACATCCAGTCGCGGTTCTACCGGTCGCCGGAAGTCATTTTGGGGCTCCCATACGGACCCGCCATCGACATGTGGAGTCTGGGTGAGGGCATTTAAAAAAATAAAACATGAAACATAAAAAGCACACACATTTTGAATGCTCGTTTTATTTTATTTATTTATTCATTTTGGTGTTTCTTTCCTTGTTTTAATTGGTTGCACGGTACTTGGAATCTAGATTCAATGAATCTCATGATGTCAAATACAGGCGAAGAACCTCTACTGTCACTGTGTGTCCATAATAATGAAAAATGAAGTTTTGGGAGTCAAATTTCAAAAGGGGCCAGCAGAAAAAAAAGTTACTAAGGGAGGTTTCAAGTTTGGGAAACAAGCATTTTTGTTGTGAGAAATATGATGGCATTGCAGGAAATTGTAAATAGTGATATTCTGGAAAATTAATTGCTTTTTAATAAGTTATTCACAGCAAGGGACCAACAGAAAAAAATTAACTTTGGTATAGGTTTCAAGTTTGGGAAACAAGCATTTTTGTTGTGGGAAATATGATGGAATTGCAGCAAATTGTAAATGTTGATATTCTGGGCCTTAAATAGCATCTTAAATGAGTTTATAGCATGTCCAAGCCAAATTTCAAGGGACCAGCAGAAATAAAAATTGACATAGGGAGGCTTAAAGTTAGGTGAACGAGCATTTTTCTTGTGGGAAACATGACAGAATTGCAGGAAATTGTGAATGGTGATATTCTGGAAAATTAATTGCTTTTTGAAATGAGTCTTACAGCAGGGGACCAACAGAAAAAAAATTGACTTAGGTATAGGTTTCAAGTTTGGGAAACAAGCATTTTTGCTGTGCAAAATGTGAAAAACTTGCAGGAAATTGTAAAAGGTGATATTCTGGAAAATTAATTGCTTCTTGAATGAGTTGACAGCATCTCCAAGTCAAATTTCAAGTGACCAGCAAAAACAAAAATTGGCATAGGGAGGCTTAAAGTTAGGGGAAAAAGCACATTTTAATTGTGGGAAACATGAAAGATTTTCAGGAAATGGTGAATGGTGATATTCTGGTCCTTAAATTGCTTCTCAAATTAGTTTATAGCATGTCCAAGCCAAATTTCAAGGAATCAGCATGAAGAAAAATCGACATATTCAAGGGCTCAAAGTTAAGGAAACAAGCATTTTTGTTGTGGAAAATGTGGAAGAATTGCAGAAAATTGTGAATGGTGATACAGTATTTTGAAAAATTAATTGCTTCTTAAATCAGTTGACAGCATCTCAAAGTCAAATTTCAAGGGACTAGCAAAAACAAAATTTTGACTTAGGAAAATTTAAACAGTTTGGGAAACTAGCATTTTTGTTGTGGAAAACTTTGAAGAATTGCAGGAAATTGTAAATGGTGGTTTTCTGAAAAATTAATTTCTTCTTGAATCAGTTTACAACATGCTGAACTTGGAGGCAGGGGTTCATTTGCCCAATTAAGTCTGTTTTTGTAAATATGCATCTATATTGGGAAATCTTCCTTATTTCATGGTCCAAAAAAGGACCAAGGACTATTTTCCTTCAGTTCTTTTGGAATTGAAGTTGGAAAATGATCCATAAAAGGGCCAGCTTTTAGCACTTTATAATCATTGACTGGAGTGGAAGAGCAAGGATTTTTTTGTGACACCATTTTTCATTTTTGTGGGAAAACCTAAATTTAGTGAGAAATTTTAGGCTCCTGGAAAGTCATAACACCAGAGGAAAATAAGTGGGTACTTTTAGTATTTGCCTATTACCTCAATTTTAATTTTTTGCATGAAAAATCTATGGGGATGCTTTTATGTATTTGTACATAAATATAATGGCAATAAGTTTAAAAGGTGTGTTGACATGGGTGGTCTAAAAAAAGATAAATTTTTTAAATAAAAAAAGAAGTCTAGATCTCTACTGATATTGATTTATTTATTTATTTATAGTTACTGAAACCATCATATTGTCTATTGAAGTGTAGAATCATTCTCAAATATTCCAATGCAAAAGTTGTAAATGAAATTTGTTTCAAGTGATTTTGGAAGCTTCTTGAAAAAAATGTTTCTTACTCTCATTTATTTTATATACAGTATAAATACAGTATAAATACAGTATACATACAGTATACATACATTTTTTTCAGGGTTACGCTTGACTGAGGCTGGTGGGATTATTGTTTTACTTGTGTGGTTGGTCTCAAGCAAATGTGTTTCTTCTGAGAAAATCTGTTGTCAGCTGTTCTTGGCCCTGCTGTCTAGAAAAAATAACATTAGAATATTTTTTCATCAATATTGGAAAATAATTGTTATCCTTATTTATTGTGTTTAATTTTTGTGGGGCTTCTTGGCTTATGTGTCATGTTTTTTCCTTGAAACTTTTGAAAGAGTTTCTCCTCACTGAAGTTTTTACCCTGAAATTCTTTTTTTATACAGTCAACCCCCGGTTAACAAATTTTCGGTTAACAAACCGCCGAAAATCTGGCCCATTTTTCATGGAGTGGTCCGGTTAACGGACCGTCATTCGGTTAACGAACCGCGGTCAGTTTTTCTGACTTTAAAAAATTCTTAAAAAATCAATTGTCAATCAATTTTCAGATATTTTGCAGCGTTGCATGCGCAAAGGTGTTTTTTACATTTCCAATTTTTTAAATGCCAAAATATAAAAATTTGACAGAATTACAATCAAAAATGTAAAAAAAATTTTGGAAATTGTACAAAAATCATCAAAAAATGTTTTTACTTTTTGAATTTTAGCTGTTTTAATTTGCAACATTTTTCAATGAAAAAAAAGGAAACTTGTAAAACATCAGTGTGCATGACAACCTGTAAATATTTATCAACTTTCATCAAAAGCAAATAAATTAGAATGAGCTAAACTAAAAAGTTTAAATACTTGTTTACATTTTTCTCCCCAATTTTCATATTTTAAAATTTGCCAAAAAATTAATTATGTAAGGAAATACAAATTTTAACTGCATAAAAAGCATCATGAAGTTCTCTACATTTTCCATTTTTCAAACCTTCAACTCTATTCCAAAAAAATTGAATTTAGGAGATGGAGAAAAAATCTGAAGTTATCTTAAAGAAAAGAAGGAAGAATTACAAAAATTTGTAATTGTTGCTCTTCTGGGCCTTAAATCTCTATTTGAATGAGTTGACAGGATGCTGAACTTGGATGCATGGGTTCATTTGCTCAATTATAGTCATTCACTTCCTTTCAAAACACATCAAAGTGCCATATTTTCAATGCTTTTCTCATTCCTGTGTCAATAAAATAATAGTGTATCAAAATGGCTTCCAGAAGATACAAGTTTCAGAGGTTTGAAGGGGGAAAGCCTCTGAGTTAAGAAGGTGTAAAATAGATTGTTCTGAAGATATTTATTTTAAAAAGTAATTAAACAATATTTTGAAATAAGAAGGTTTTTGGCTCAAATAAGAAGGTCCTAGTTCAATTTTAAAATATTCATTTGCACCACAATAAAAATGTGTAGTGCAGCAAAATGCATTTAAATTCAGAAAACTTCATTAAAATGAAGCAGGAATGTAAAAAAAAAAACACAAGTTGGTTGAAGAGCTTGTGACAAGGTTTTTACTGCACCATTAATAAAATAATCTAAATATCCGGAATAAACATCTTTTTCGAGTTACTATTGAGGCATTTCTTTTATTTAATTCAATGCGAGTTTTTATGCGAACCCCACTTTTTGATGAATATCTCGAATTTTCAAGTCAGCTGCTTCGCCAGGAAATAAAAGTACCCGGATTCAAGTTTTGCCTCTCATTGATTGAAAGATAAGTGCGTTATACAATATTCGTTTTTGCTGTTTCTTTGATGTGAATGATGATCGAATTATCCTTTTTCTGCTTTGTAACTACTGTTTATGATATGGAAGATTGGAGATATAAAAGTACTGTTCAGTACTTTTACAAGATATTTACGCGACAGAGGCTTTTTGTGAAGCGGAAACTTGCTTTCTTTCTCTTTTTATTTTCTTTGAAAATTGTCATCACCTTTCTATACTGTACTCCTGAATTAGCCTGTTGCTTGAGAACCTCTGGGGCATTTCAAGAAAAGCAACTCAAAACAGAAAAATGATTATAATTAATGTAAGAACGTTTTTATTATTTTTTGTTTTGTTGTTCTTGTGATTAATAGTACAAGTAAAGAGGAAAAGCCCAATTTTGAAAATGTTTCTTCATGTACAGTACAGTATTTCTTTCAAATAAACATTCATAAGAATGTAATAAATACTTTTTGTACAAATTATGGAATGCTGAAGTCATGACATGAAGTTGACAATTCTTTTATTTATTCTAAATATTAAAAAATTTGTGAATATCAAATTAAATTTTATACATAAAATAAAATTTTTAATGTGAGAAAATTTAAATATAAAATAAATGTTCATTGTAAAATAAAATTTTGAGTATAGAATAAAATGTTGAATAAAAATTTCAAATATACAAAATGTTAAATATAAAGTAAAATTTAAATATTGAATAAAATGTTGAATATAAAATAAAATTTTAAATATAAAAATTTTAAAATATAAAATAAAATTTTAATATGGAATAAAATGTTGAATATAGAATAAAATGTTGAATATAGATTAAAATGTTGAATATGCAATAAAATATTGAATATGGAATAAAATGTTGAATATAGAATAAAATGTTGAATATAGAATAAATTGTTGAATGTAGAATAAATTGTTGAATATAGAATAAAATGTTGAATATAGAATAAAATGTTGAATATAGAATAAAATGTTGAATATAGAATAAAATGTTGAATATAGAATAAAATGTTGAATATAAAAAAATGTTAAATATAAAAAAAATATTCTTAGCTTTCAGTATACATTATTTTTCATGTTGAATGAAAAGGCACCTCAGTTTCTTTTCATTATTTTTGTTCAGTAAATTTTCATTTTTTAAATAGACTTTGAAATTTTTCATTAAAAGAATTAATGCATTTTATGAGGAAAAAATTCAAGTACAGCAGTAGCATGAGATTTTGATCCTAATAATAAAATTCATATTCTCTTTCGATGTGATGATTTCATTGAATAAATTCGCAATTCAAAGCCTTTTTAGGTTAATCACATGTAGATGGATTTTCTGCTAAATGATGAATCATGCAGAAAGGCCATTTGTATGTGTTTCAAGTCCTAACAGGAATATGCGCGCAAATATTTTCTCTACATACAGTTGCAAGTTATGCAGAAATCCATTTTTTCTTTTTTTTTTTTTCTGATTCGCATTTCGCATCCCGCTGAAATTCAAAGTTGTTGGCAATCTTATTCCCTTTTACGCCCAACTGCGAAATTTCTCCCCTGTTACATTTTCATCTTTAATTCCAGACACGTTCAGCAAAAATCAGCAAATGTGACCTTCAGACTTCCGCATTGTTGAACATGGTGACGCTATTTTTTTGGGCTGTTCTTATTATGAATAATTGTGCGGAAAAATGTTTTGTGATGATTATAACGTTGGAAACCCCGTTAAAACGCCGTTCGCCAAAATTATTGACTGCTAAAATTTGCTCCTGCTAATTAATTTCACTTTGATCGCCCTCCGACACAATCTTGAGAAAATTTGTTGGAGGGTTACTGGGATTGTTTTCTCAACCTTTTTGGGCCAAATTTTTCATGGAAATTTTTTCAAAATGGCAAATTTCCCAAAAATTG
>CAJPEX010006862.1:0-11429 GCA_905338405.1 Notodromas monacha | reverse complement strand
AAAAGCTTCCAGAGACATGAAGTCACCTATTCTGCTACAGTTTTCTTCTTTGCCTGCAAGCAATATTTGTACTGTGCAGATTGAAACATGGCGTCCATTTTATTGCACATTCACTTCTGGATTTATATTGGTAAAATGAAGCAAACCAATAATTTATTTCGCTGAAATATCCATTCCTGTGTACATTTCAAGAATTTTGCATTCTGATAATAAATATAACCCTGATATTGCGGACGATTCGGGTCCACGTTTATTGTCGACGACTGACGGAGTGCGTTTAATGGATAATTAAGTCACGAAGAACCCAATAGAAAAAAGGAGCACGTTAACAGCAGAAACTGAGTCCTCATTTTGATTATCCTGGGTTATCAAGTCGCCGAAAAGACATCAGAAGTTCAAATATTGCTGTGATAACGGAACAGTAGCCTAAAATTTGAAAAAAAAGAATAATCACTTGCTGAAGCGTCATTTCAAAAATTACGGTAGAATTAGTTTTGAAAGTTGTTGGCCTTGAATGATAAATAAATTTTTTTTTACTCACTCCGGTGACAATTTTCAAAATCGCATGCGGCTTTTTCAAGGCTCCGAATTCAACTTTTATGGCCATTTTGACCACAAATACAATTTATCAGAAATAAAAATTCAAGAGACNTACAATTTATCAGAAATAAAAATTCAAGAGACACCTTCCGCGGAGAAATTTCACTCAAAGTGTTCAGTATATTCGTGAGGACAACTAATCTAACCCAGGCAGAGTCGACATACAAGTGGTGGCTTTCATATGAAGCAACCGTCTTATCGGGTTGGAAAAATACGTAGAAGAAATTCCTTTTTTGTGTGTGATTCGCTGTCCTTTTTTATCTATATACGTTCTCGTAATATGAGTTGCTTTGTTTGTCTGGAATATGGGGCGATATGGCAAGATCACCTTGTATGAGATTAGTTCTTGGAATTAAAAAAAAAATTATATTTGGCGTTGTGAATACCTAGATAACTGAGGATGAGCAATAAACATATTTATCAGAAGTGTGAGTGAGTGCATATTTTCATTCAGCTTTCAGTAAAATTTCACTAGATTTATGCATATTACTGTGCATGATGTTCAGAATGAGCAATATTGTATGCTCAACTGCAAGCCCAGTAGTCAACAACTCAGTTTGAGAAGACTTCTCACTGAAAACAAGAGGATTGGATAACATGATGTTTCTGTAATAATTGCTGTTGACAGAATCAATTTCGAAAGAGCTTCCAAAACAATTTTGGGTCAATTTGATAAATTGTATGCATTTCATCAGCAAGTTCCTGACCAATGTCCCCTCAAAAGTAATCTACACATGTATATATATTTTGAATGCAATCATTATCTTCTGATGTGAGCTGTAAACATTTTCTGCATTTTTGTGAGTTGAATATCAGTTACAAAAGCCTTCCCAAATGATTAATTACAGCTCTTCAGTATTTTTTTTTTGTTTTTCCCAGTTTTATTTTGCACAAGGAACATGTTTCAGAAACCGTAAGATTTTTTTTAATATCAAGTGTTCAAGCATAAAGGATTATTTCACCCTTGTTTCTGTTTCAAAGAGTATCACACTGAACCACACCAACTTCCCTTGATGCTGGCATATCTATTCCCATTGCTTAGATTATCACAAACGTGTCTGAATTTTGGACCACCTTCAGCTGTGAAGCAAAAACATACACAAAAAAAGGATTGAATGCAAGCAACCAAATAACAACAAAACACACTCAAGTGAACCAACAACAAAAAATCAATGGCAGATTGCTGACAGTTTTTCCTTTGTGTCAAATCAGGGAAGCTTCAAAGATATCCCAAATCTTTGGCAGCTTTTGTGGCTCTCTTGACTAGTTCATCCTTCCACTTCCACAGGGAATAATCCGCCACAGTGGTGTTATCAGACGAGGGCTGGTTGCTCATGTGACCTTCGAAAATGTTTCTGTAGTGATGCGAAGTTCCCGCACTGAGAGGCACATCTTTCCCGGAGCAACCCAGCCCAATGCAACCCAGAGCCCAATGACTGTGCGCCATGACAACATCAGACGTGTTGAAGAAGGATTTCACGGAATGCCCGGGTTTCGAGTAGTTGGCAAGTCTGTAAACCGTGTTCAGCATCGGGAACTCGGCTGGGAAACCCGGGTTCCAGTTTTCGGGCTTGGGGTAATTAATGGGGTAGTAGGCGTTGTTGAACGTGATTGCCGAGTACCCTTTGCCATTCGTCACGTTTTTGATCACCTCTCGCCAGTTCAGACCGTTTTCTGGAATGATGACCTCGTCCAGGTCGATCATTGCGACTAGATCGTGTCGGTAGAAGCTCTTGTAGAGGCAATCGTCTGCTGGTAGGATTTCCAAGACCCATTCCAGGTAGATATTCTTTTCGATGAACAAGTGACGCATAATGGGAGAATTTGGCCGAGTGCCCGGGATCGTCATCTTGGAGACTTCAAGCAACCCTTGAGCTTCATAGTACCTAGAACAAAAATTCAGCACAAGTAGTTTAAATTCAGTAATCAGCAGAATATCAAACCAGAAAATTACTCATTATTCATACAAAAAATGTGAATGAATGAACTATAGGATTCTAAAAAATTTGAATAACATTCAAAAATATTCACAGCATTGTGGTGATTTCACCCATCATGTGCTTCCAACCAATGCTCAACCATATTTTAATACAGATGGTACCTTGCAATTTGACCACCCTGCTACTTCTCCATCCTGCATTTCAATGGCTAAATCTGCTGGGATGTAAGATTGCAACTTGACCTACTGTCCGGTGATTCCACCCACATGAAGATGCCAAGTATCAAATATGATGTAGAAAAGATTGCATTTGACTTAGTCTTTCTATTTGGCAAATTCACACATCTACTCTAGTCCAGCCATGGATTAGCGTAATATTGCAGGGTGCAAAATTTAGTGATACCCCGCTCTACAAACCCCCCCCCCCCCATACAACAAAGGTTTGCCTTAAATGTTTTTTTTGTGTGCCAAAAATCAGTTTTTTAACCCCCGTAGAACAAACAAAATTTGTAGTACAAACATTTTTTCCCCCACAAAAAACCTGAAACATTTGGAAATTCAAAACGTTTTTAATATTTATATAAAGCCTATAAAAATGAAAAAATAAGAAAAATCATGCACATTAATTATTTTCAATTGAGAAGACATTTATGTTATTTATCATAGGAAAAATGTTTTAAATTAGCAATCCCAAAAAATTTATTTAGAAACATCCAAATGAATACTGTACCACTTTTTGAGCACTATATTTTCTTCATCAGGTTGAAATTCATGAAAACATTGCATCTTAGGGGGTTTTGATAAAACAAATAAACAGTTTTATAATTAGGTCTCCATTCAAATCTTTAGTGAGGGTAGATTGCTGATTTGGAACATATTTGTTTCAATGGGGTTATGCTCAAAGCAAAAAATTCTTTGAAAATGGATTTTACTTTGAGGAACCCATGCAATTCAAATTCTAATCCAGAGGATTAAAACACAAAGTCACAGGTTTAGAACATAAATTCACATTTTGGTTCACATTTTTGTCTAAGGGGGTTAGGAACTTATGATGAAAGCCAAAAATTCTTTTAAAATGTGTCAGCTTTGATTATTACCATCTCAGATGCAATTGAGAAATTTGAAGTGGTTATACTTAGGAAAAAAATTTTGAATAATTTTTTATTTAATCATAACCCTTTATAGCAGCAATTTTTAAAACCTGCAAGTCCAATCTCTAAGAGATCTAAATGAAAACCTGTTTTTAGAGAATTTTTAGCATAGCCTTCTTGTAAGCCATTTTTGACCCTGACATGTACACTTTCTGAAATATTGAATTAGGCAACATTTCTGAAAAAATTTGGGAAAAATCCAGGTGAAACTCCAATTTCAAAGAAAGTTAGCATCTCAATATTTTTAGGGACATGTAAATTGGAGGCTTTAAATATTTTTTCTACGGCAGTTATGATCACAGCAAAAAGTCTTTGGAGGTGGGGTTGCTTTGAGCATAAACCTCTTAGAAACAATGCATGTTGAAACAAATCTAAGGGATTATGCTCAAAGCAACCCCCATTTTTCATAGATATTTTGCTGTAATCCTAACTGCTTTAGAATAATTTGAAAGCCTGCAATCCATGCTAAGATACTGCAATGAAAATACAGTACTGTACTTGTATATAGAGACCTGCTAGATATGATTTCAATATGATGAGATTGAAAAATGGTTCGTGTCCTAATTTTTTTCTTTGTAAATGGGAAAAACGAAGTACCTGATGAATCTCTCAACTTTTGGATTCGGCTGCGGCTCCAAGGCGTAAATATAGACCTTTTCCGCACCCAAAAGTCGAACCAGTTCCAGATATTCAATCAGTTTCAAGACAGGTTCTTCATGCACAAAGTGCAAGCGTTTGATGCAAACAGCAATCGATTTATTCTTCCCGGGTTCCAGGGTTCTGTGGGTCACTTTCACCAGGTTCGATGCCTTGTCGCAGGAATTTTCCACCACGGAAACGGCGACTGGAACCACTGTCTGATTATTCACTGAAGGCACTTCGCATTCGATGGAAAAGGGATGGATCTTGTTCCCAGTTCCCCAAGCCTTGTTCCAAAGGAATCTGTACTGGGATACATTAGCTATCACGGGTTGTGTGCTGTTTTCGAACCAGATTTGGCAGAAAGCGGGTACAGTTGGCACAACCCGATCGATGATTGACAGGATCCGAATCGTTGGAGCAGGTGAAAGTGGACGTATGTCAAAGTATGCGGAATATAAAGAGAATGTTCCATTGCTGGTCTTCACCTGTTGCCAGACCAAGTTTTCGAACGCCAATTCGAAAATGTTGGGCATTTGTGCGCAGTTGCCACCTTTTTGCATAGTGTGCAATTTTTTTTCCACGGATCTCCAGAACTTGACAGGGACGTTAGGAACTTCCGCCTCCATTCTGATGAGAGTTTCTTCATCAGTTAGGTTGAAATCGGGTTCATAGGACTGCTCAGTGCTTCTTTGAATGTTTTCTAGCATTTAAAAAGGAAAAAAAATGAACATAGTTTCACTTTTGCCACATAAACTTGGATTCAAATTCAGTCAATTCATTTTGTGCCCCTCCCCCCCCATTATTTAGTGCTACCCCTGCATTTGGTGCCACAAATTTGATCCCTGCTGTTTGGTGCCTGCAAGATGTTGCCGCATGGGCAACAGGATACAGGTGGTAACTTGCAACTCTTGGACTAGGGCTGAATTGAAAATCAGTCAAATTTCAAGACAACACCAAATAACATGTTTTCTGCATGGAATTTGATGTGTCATGTCTCTCTGCAGGTCAAATTGCACAGCAGAGGTCAAATTGAGAGCTGACCTCCCAGAAAATGTGCCCATCAAATTGTGGGACAGTCACATTGGAAGGTACCACCTGTAATCCAGGGAGCAACCTGGGTGCAAGACAACAGGTTGCGCCATGGCAGAAATCCCACTGCATGGCCAGTTTGACACACCACAGAAAACCAGTGGACATATACAGGACTTGGGATGGGCAAGAAAGGGTTAAGCTGGCAGGGGACACTTCACTTGAAGGTTTCACCTGCCAGAAGAAGGAACTTGGACTCTTGTGGATGGACACCTGATATTTTCTGTGAGACTGTCTGAGTTATTGTGTGAGTGATGGGAAATTTTGAATATGTTCCTGAAGGCTCTGTATATTGCTGCATCAGTGTCTGCATGTGTCTGTCCTTGATAGCATTCTGAAGGTTCTTTTCTCTATAAGGAGGACACTGCAAAAAAATGGCTAACTGTGTCACATTTCATTTCTCAATACCCCATTTTTCACCCTTTGTCATTTCCCAGCCTAACCTCTGTAACAAATATCCCTGCATTTCTATGTTGAATGAATGAATGAATGAACAGAAAACTTCATTTGCCGCTTTTCAGCGTTCACAAGGCATAAGCAGAACTCCCAAATCCAAACCCCCTCCCCACCCAACCCAACTCCCCCAAATACATTCAATCATTTCTGTGTTATAAAGCAATTTCTGATTTAGTGCCAACTCACTTGGTGTCAACAACAAAATGGTCCTGCCCTAGATCTAAAAAAAAGGCGAAAATCTGAAAAAATTTGGCTTTTTTCTGGGATCTCATAAGATTTCAGTGGCCCACTGCCTAACAGACCTCCTGTGTAAGAAATGTTTGCCTAACAGACCAGCTCTGCAGACAGTTTTTCCTCCAGCCCAATAACAGATAAAAATCAACCAAACAGACTTCTTTTGGTTTAAAATCAGAGTTGAAAATTGAAATTTTTAATTTTTTATATAACTGAATTTGTCTAAAGGACTTTTTGTCCAACAGACATGTCTGTTACACAGATTAAGTCCATTAGACAGGGGTTGACTGTATTACTGGAAATCAAATGCACATGCTCAGAATGATTTTAAAAATTTTGTTTGTGCATCTATTTGTAATTGGGTTGTTTTATTTGGATGTCCTCCACAGCAGAGAGCGTGTTAAGAAATGGTATAGTATCTTTAAAAACAATAAAAATCCCTCTGAATGATCTAGGAATTGTGTGCTTCCATTCAAAAGTTTATCCAAAAAAAGCTGCGGAAAATGGTTCCACTTGAGTCAATATATTTGCAAGAAGAATAGAATGTATTCTGTATTATTGAATATACTGCATTTGAATACATGTTGTAAAAACAGTTCATTTGATCCTCAAATTATTTTCTGTGGCTTTCTATCCTATAAAACAGAATCCACGGCCAAGCAATTCTGAGATCAAGCCCCCTTTACCTTCAATGGATACCCTCAACAAAATTTACCTCTAAAATAAGAACCCAATTTAGTGCCACCCTTCCTTATTGTGCCCCAAAATGGGCCAGGGCAAATTATATGACACTATATCAAGTCTTGACTGTAAATGACACCTGACATATGCCAACTCTTAATAAGAAGATTCAGATAAAATTCACATTGGTTTGGAAAAATGCCATTTATTTTCTGTATTTCCCCAAAGTGAATCCTGTATTACCCAAAAACCCGTATAACTGAGGATTCTAAAACCTATTTTCCTTGGCAGGTATTAGACTTTTTTTTAGCTTCCTGGTCTAATTTTTCTGAACTCAAACAAGCCAAGACTTTTCCAGTCTTTCTGCACCAAACTCCTTTGTTCTCAATTAAGTCTTGTCTTGACAGCAGTCAATAAGAAATTTGGAAAAAATAGAATTTTGAAACAGCCATTTGAAACTATGACCCAAATCAAACCTAATAAAACCACAAAGTTTGCTATGAAGTTTCTTCAATCATCGCAGTTTGCTTGTATTGTCAATGAAAGTAAGAATCCATCGAAAATTAGTCTGAAAATTTCGCTCACGAATACCAATTTTAATACTTTTGTTGTTTAATAAATTGAAGGGTTAATTATATTTTGTTGACGGAATTCTTGGCAAAGGTGATTCTATTCAATTCAGAATGCAATTTTAATAAATGATTTGCGTCTTACTGCACTATTGTAAAATGAGAATTTTAAAGAAAGGGCCATTCCATCTTTGAAAATGGCCTTGCTTACGCTGAATTAACTGTCTCCTGATCAGTCAGTATCCACGAATGAAGCATTTTTCATTATTCTTGCCGAATGCCAAGAAATAAAACCCAAAGCGCGGAACTCTTTTGGGTATCTTCAAAAATAAAGTAGTACAATTTTTGATTCCAACATCAGAAGCAAGAAAAGCTGTCCCATCGCTGTCCTGCCTCACATCAGATTCATAAGAGCAAATCGGGGGTGAAAAAACCCCAAGAAGTATTTTAAATTATCCCTACTGTTTTCGAATCATCAAAATTTACACTTATCACATTCCAATTTTTTTTCTCATCCGTCAGTGACATTCAATAATTATCTCGAAAAGGCACTTGGCTCGTATCTAGAAAGACAAATTATTCGTCTCACCGCAAGAAAATTTGCTCACTCAAACGGACATTCAATTTTATCTGACAAAGAAATTGAAACTCTACGTTGGAATCTTATTGGATTTATGAAATTCGTTATGAGTGAAGTTATATAATGGGTAATCATTTAATGCCACTCGCATGTAGATAAAAACTTCCCGGTGTTTCTAAGAATATTCACAAAAAACTTGCGTTCGAGTTTCCCCCTGAATTTTCAACACTCGAATAACTTATTTTGTTTTTCAAATTTAAAACATGGCTCACCTCCTTGAACAGATTCCACAGTTTTGGAGATAAATTCGTAAACTTTGTTCACTTGAGCGTGCGGTTCAAAATCATCCGTTCTCAATAATTGCGAAAATATCAGTAAGGAGATGAAAAACGTTAACGCGTAGAAAAGTTTTTTCGTTGGGATAGTCATTTCACGTTTAAATCTTCTTTGAAAAAAAAAGCCGTCTCTCTGAAACTTTCGTTACGTCAAGTCGAAGTCAGCATGTCGAAATGTAACGCTGAAACACTGAGACGCAGGGAGGGATTTTTTATTTTTATTTTTTAACGTTTCTTGAACTGAAAAGCTTTAGAAGACGAAGATAAATAAAAAGTTGTTGCAGTGTTTCTTTCTACCCACCCGACTTGTCGAAGGGCATTCAACTGAAGCACACAGGATTGTACTGTATGGAGTAAGACACGCGTCTTATAGTGCGTCTTAGCGACAGCGTAAAAAATTACAAATTTCACCACCTGGTTTCTTTTGGCATCGATCCTCCATGATGATATTTGATCATTTCTACGAGAAGAACCCGCAAAGTTATCCAGAACCACCTTGCATTCTACTGATTGTAAAAAACATTCCTGCATTAACCAAATTAACCATTTAATTGTGGCTGATTTAGAGAGAGCGATGTGGAAATTAAATGATGGGCAGTTGATTTAAAACAAGTATATGAAAAAATGTATTTCTACGAAGAGAAATCAACAAAGAAATAACTCAATGTGATTGAAATAACATTTACTAACCTTATTGCAAACAAGGTGCTAAATAATTGGGTTTGCAGCATTTTGAATTCGAATTCTATTTCAAGACAGAAGTTTCAAAAATTAACTATGGGGCGATATATTTTGGTACAACGGTTTCAAGAAAAGAATTGTACATCTTATATCTGGAACTGATATTTTTTCTATCTCTTTGATAGGTATACTCAGTGTTTTGGTACTGAATTATTGTTACTGTATGTATTACACTAGATTAGAATGCAGATGAAAATGGTAAAAAAATGAAATATATTTGTTACAAAAGGTACAGTATTTCAGTGCATGAATAAAAGTTTTGTACCAGCATTAATCCAGAATGATTTTTTTATGCTCATAAGCAGAATTTCAATACCCTTGCCTTACTCAGTCACTGTGATTTATCTGATCAAGGTGTATTATGATCATTTTTGTGGGGTGGCAAAACATTTCGCTGACACACACACACACACAAACACACAGGAAAAGCCACCACAGCCAGTCAGGTTTTATCATACATTGCAGATTATGCCCCAGGAAGAAGCCACAAGAATCAAAAGCAAAGTGAGACACTATGTTGCATTTCCCCAGCAAAATTTTTGAAATTCCATTTTTGTGCTTAATTTTGCGAAATAAATAATACAGAGTACAACAAAATTTGAATTTCCTTCAAGGGAAATCCAGGGTTCCTCAGGGTTACAGCAGTCCTATGGGAGATTGAAAGGGATTACAACAGGGTTAAAAAATCAGCACAAGAGATGCACAGGAGGTGCACATCTGGGATATTCAAGGTTACACATGTGATATCATGAAGCAACACCATGGTTACTCTTGTGATACAAAGAAGTCACACCAAGGTTACAGTTGGTGCACTTGTGCACCAAATGTAGCCCTGTAATGGTAGCAAAATTTCATTCACAGGTGGTGCACACTTGTAACAGCCCATGTTCACTGCTTATGCCTCTGATGGTGTGCACCAGTTGTGGGGTCACAATTGAAATAGCTCTCCACGTGGGAGCCTTTACTGAAGACAGGCCTCCATTGGAGCCCAGTCATTTATGAGAAAAAATGGCACATAGATTTCATGTATAGAGTGCATTGCTGTACTTTGACCTGGAAGGATATTATGGCACTCATTCCCATATTCAACAGTTTTTTGTTTCCAGAAATAATTACAAGTTTTGACTGGTATATTCCACATGCATATTTACACCCAAAATACGCTCCGAAGGAATTTTCAGAATAAACAAATGACTCACCAGCTCCAAGAGATTCCACGGTTTCAGAAAGGAATCGGTAGGCTTTGTTCACGTGTTCTTGAGGCTTAAAATCTTCGTTTAGTAATGTGAAAACTATCAATATCGAAATGACAAACGTTAACACGTAGAAAAGTTGCTTGTTCGAACGCAGCACTGGGATTCCCATTTCAAAAAAAAAAAAACTTGAGAAAATGAGTGTATTTAGGAATAACTCGTTGTTTCAAGTCGAAATCGAAGCGTCCGAATTTCACGCGCTGAAGCGCTGAAAAACGGAGTAAAATTCTTTTCAATTTTCTTTGTGACTTTATTCCTTTTTCCAAATACAAATTATAATGGACACGAAGCAAATCAAAAACGTTGTTTGGGGGAGATGCGTTGTTCTGTTCGTTTCGCCGCAGTTCGAAAGGCATTTAACTAAAACGAAGTCAGTTTCCCTTCTTTTCGACGAGGGGAGGATTTTCAAACGTTTTTCTTTCCATCCTGCCGACCTTTTTTTTTCGTATGTCATTGATGGGGGGCTTGATTCGTGAAAGATCGTTGGAACGTAAGACAAGGGAATTCGCGTCGAAGTTGTGGAAAATCGACTCAGTTGCTGGTGATGCAAAAAAAATCACTCATTGTTCAAGTTCAAATCATTCTGCTTTGAGTTCTTGTGAATAAAGTAACATTGTCCTCAAGGAAGTATGAGCATGAAACAGTGAGAACTCCAAGATGAGGACATGATTGGTGCATCAGGAGTGTCCAAAGGACAAAATGTCCCTATTTTGAGTCTCATTTTCCTTTAGACTCACATTTTATAGTAATAATTGATGTTTTATAGAAGAAATAATCATAAAGATTCAATGGAAAATCAGGGGTTAAATTGACTGCCAGTATAAACTGATTCAATCAATATATTTCCACTCAATATAAGAACATGTGGAGCATTGAATACTGTACCTCTGCACAATCCATAAAAAAAATTGGCATTTTCTGTGTAAATAACATTCAAGTCAAAAATAGAGAAAGGAAGCCCCTCATCTATTCTGTGGGGATTTTTTTGGGGGCATCCATATTTCGTGGTCCCAGTATGTACTTCAACAAATTTTCAGATTTTTCAGATGGTGGGGCAAAATTACCCCCATTTTGGAAAGCTCCTCATTTTTCAAGAGATTTACTTGAACTTTTCATTGCATCAGAAAGAGTAGAAAATCACAGATATGTTGTCACGGGT
>CAJPEX010006861.1:0-11431 GCA_905338405.1 Notodromas monacha | reverse complement strand
TAAAATTAGTACCCCTACTAAGTCATAGGGGGCACCTGGTATGGAGCATCCAGTAGTTCTGGTTCCGCAGCTCCGCAAGCATTCCTGTTTCATTTATTCAAATGTTTTCAAGACAAATTTGGTACAGCAAAAAAATTAATGGAAATTTTAAAAGCAGTGCATGGAAAAATGCAATCAATCCAGCTGCAGACCAGAATGTGCTCCTATTGAAGAGAATATCCTCGAAATATTTTTCCAGTGCTTTACTCTGTTTTTTTATGTCTTCAATGTACATGGAACGGAAGAAAAAAAACGGCGGCAGACATGGTTTCAGAGGACAGTGCACAGAATAATCAGAAAAGAAAGATATAGTGTATTTATTGACTGACTGAACGCAATAAAAAAAATTGACCCTGTATTACTTGATAAGCAAAATGGCGGGTTTTCATCCTAAATTGAGAAACGGTAACAAGGTGTGAGTTAAATTCAAGTGTGCAACATGTGTTTCATGAGGCTAAAAATCCAGTTTTCTTGGAATTTTTGCAAAGAGGCTCACATTTGGGATTGGTTTGGTATGAGCTCTGCTAAGGCAAATCCCATCCAAAAACCATTATTCTTCACACCATGTACGACTGGTTTAAAAAAAAAATCCGCCGCACAAAATGTCTTCGTGGGGCAAAAAAGTAAGCAGGAAAATTATTCTTTGCATAACAAAATGTTTCCGGCTACAAAAAAAGTAAGCTTTATGTCATCAAGGATTATTGTGTGTTCTCCATTACAGAAATTTCCTTCAGCAAAAATCATCCAGGAGCAAATTGATTTTGTTATGCAGGGACCCAGTGTATTTGAAGTATTTTTCAACAGCAATTATACAGTACTTTCAAGAGCACAGCTCTTCAACAAGCACGAATGACATAGATGTACCTTGAGAAGATTTTACATAACATTCTAGTGGGTTTTATGAAAATATTGTACGCCGATTGCCAAGTACTGTAAATCAAGAACATTAAATATTTATGCAGTAGAGCCCTAATATTTTCAAAAAATGCAATTCCCAAGAACACAAAAATTGAAGAAAACCCTGTACCAATCAACCTATTGCAGAAGTCTGAGAAATGTCCAACCTTTTTTCTTTGCACAGAAAAGTTTTGCTAGAAAATAAATTCAAGGTCCTCACTGTATAGAATTATTTCTGCATTCCAACTGTAGGATCAACATTCAAGGATTTTCAAAAAAAGGGCATTGTTCCTTTGAAAAATTATTTGTACAGGGTTTCTTTGTCCAGGCTTCAAATTGATGCTCTTGTTCAACCCAAAATGTGCCATTATGCAACAACAGCAAAAACTGTTGGTCCACTTCTAGATGGAAAATAACCTGACAAAATACAAGTGCTGAAAGAAATTGTAGCATGACGCATCATATTCCAGAATCAAGAACAATGCTGCCCAGGATATGGCCCATAGGCCAGATCTGGCCCCTCAGAGGCTCTTCATCCATCATTCAATCCATTTGCCATAATTTTCAAGGTTGAAGCCACTGCTATTCAAAATATGCATCTAAAGATGACTATAAAGAAGCAAATGTTTGCTCCACTCTACATATATTCTTTATGGCTGTGCTTTTGATTCAATTGATATAGCACTGAATTAAATTCAAAACTTTTCTTTTGGAAGGAAAGAATGCTATCGAACCTGTCACCAAAAGATATATGTCCTACAACAGGTGAATAATATTGCTCTCTACGTTTGTCATTCTGCCTAGCAACTCGCTGCTCCAAAGCAGACAAGGTCATTGCACATCCTAGATGCATTGTCTGGTTTGCGGTCATTTGCCTGGTCCCCTTTCTGTTGCCCCGTTTTGGTTGCACAAGCGCATCTGGATTCCCTCAAGTCTATAAAGGTACCGCAAAGTGTATATTTCAGTATTCATTGCTGGTCTGACTCTTGTACGTTGAAGTCTATTGGAAATAAACGTATTCACTTAATCAAGAAGTCTAGTTTCACTTTGCCCTGGCCATAAAGACAAGAATTCTTCTCAACAAAAGGCTCATCCTGGAAGGTTGAGATTTTAGATTAATTGTTTAGAAAAGAAAGGCGTTTCTTTCTACGCAAAAGTGTCTTTAATCAATTCTTTTGCTGGTTTAGGATAACAAACCTCAAAAATTCTGGCCTGTGCGGAGTCTTGGACTGCGCAATGTGGCCTTTTGGCAACCAAAAAAATTACTGATGTGGGCCACATCTGAGTTGAGCAGCACTGGTTTTGAACAACAACTTTCAAACTGGTGGCAAGCATTGCAGTGGCATTATGCAGGGCACTTCACACTATCAACAGCCATTCTTCACAAAATAATCAATAAATAAAGTCTTCAGTGCTGGATGGAGGCCCTTAAAAATCCATACCTCAGCTAGTAAGGATGACGTACTCAAACTCTGTTACTTCTCAATAATAGGGTTCACAAAAAGGTTGAAAATCACAGTTCAACCTTCTGAAAGCACTGCCAAGATAAACTTGCCTTTTGGTGGAATGCATACATTTTTTTAAAATGTTGCGCAATGCGTCTCAAGTGGTGTTCCTGTATAACAAAGAGATTGTGTTGAACAGGTTATGGGGCAACTTGGATTGCAACAACTGGAATAGCAACAAGTTGCACACCAACAACTTGCACCTTGAAACAACTGGGATAGCAACAACTCACACAGTGTGACAACTTGCACACTTTTTTTATACTTTTTTGCATATAATTTTTGTTCATTTATTCTTTGCAAATTGTTTCTTGTCTGGAGGAAGTTGAATGTATGTTAAGTTCTTAGAAGGACAGTCAGGGAGCCCCTCTGTTTCAATTAACTGTTTCCTTTCAAATGAAAGTGGTGCCATCTTTCAAAATCCTTATCCTTTTCACTATTAGAAATCAATGGGCTCACACTTCCTCTGAATGCCACTCAGAGAATATAAAATACCACGTATTCCAAGGATATAATATACCAAAATCCCTTCATTAGTTATTCTCAGGGATATTCATCATTTGAATAACTTTTTAGGGGGAGTATTTCTTTAGGTGGTATTTTATATCCTCCGAATACCATCCAGGTGTGAGCCCTTGGATTTCTAAAATGAAAAACAATAAGGATTTTGAAAGTGAATACCTTGATACACCACTTTCATGTGAATTGAAACAGAAGGGCTCCCTGGCTTTCCTTCTAAGGAATTAGCATACATTCAAACTCCATCCAGACAAGAAAAAATCTGGATGCAAGGAATAGAGAAAAAGATATGCAATAAAAGTTTTTAAAAAAATTTGCAAGTTGTCACACCATGCAAGTTGTTGCTATCCCAGTTATTGCGTGGTACAACTTGTCAGTGTGGAGCTTGTCACTATATTCCAGTTGGTGATATCTGAATTGTTGAGGAATCTGTTCAGCAAGCATTTGCCTGAGTAAAATTCACCATTGAGTAAGATGTGCACCAGGTTTTTCAATTTTAAAAACATTTATAAAACTGTATCCCTGAGTTAGAAGCACCCCCTTCTCCATGATTCCAAAACTGCAATATTAAAAAAATAAACCCCAAATTTGAATTTAATCACGAATTGATCTGGAATTCAACTAACTTTCAATTATTACCATTACATTAAGTTTTTTCGTCTGACGTTCGTCCAAAATACCCAATTAGAATAAAGTATAATGCTTAACTGAACTTCTAAAACTCAAGGATGCCAATCTATGACTCACCCCATCTTTTTAGCTCTTTTTTTTATATGTGCGTGGAAATTGAGTACAATAGATATATTACTGCTGGTTATGAAATAGGTGCATCGCAAAAATCAGTGCTGCTTCGGAATATAAAAATGCACAGCAACTGGATCAGTGATTCACTGCATGTCTTACACTTTCCGGTTATTTTGAAGGGTTAAATGCCCCGTGTCGAAACAACTGCAAAAAATAGAGACAGATAATCGGAAATTTTCATTGTCATTTCTAGTACTTAGGGTAATGCAAGAAGTATCGTAAATTCGCGTTATGTCACTTCCCGAGATAAAGCCCATTTCTTTCCTCAACCCGCGGTACACGCTAGGAAAAAATTCCCTGGGATGCAACCAGAAAATACCGTGGGTCGTTTTCTTGGGAATTCCGGCGGCCCGAGAACCCCTTCATACACTGGAGGAAGGAAAAAGATTAAGTCGGAACAGGGAACCAGCCATTGAGCTTCAATGACTCAGAAAAGGCTGGGGGCCAGGGAACCGGGATCAGAATAAATTAGGGGCATGCAACCCGGGTCCGTCGTAAAGGAAAACGTGAACTGAAGTTGGGTAAAGCTGGAAGTTTACTGTGGACTGAATTACATTATTACAATATTTTATTTGTTTGTCTCTGACTCCCCACGATTATTTTTTAATCATGACGTGAACAAAATATTTTCGAATGAAGTTATTTACTTCATATTGTTTCTGCTCACAGTCGGGCATAATATTTACAGAACTTACGTCTTGGCAAAAAAAAAAGTTGACTCCTTCGAAGCGATTGAAAAATATTCAAAACGGAATGAATCGTACCCAACGTAATATCTGGAATCTCGGTATCATAAATAACGGTAATACAGTAATCTGAAGTGGTTTTTCGATTCAATTGCATTTTCACAAAAAAAACTTGAAAAATTCGGAATTTTTATTGAAATTAACCCTTTATGAACTTTGGCTACAGGATTTCTGAAAACTCGGAATAGAAAATATTTTTACTTCACCATAACATTATCCTGATTCACATTCGCCATCTAACATTTTATCATGCTTCACTTTATTTACTTTTTTACTTACATCAGTATTCTGTTTTTTTGGCGAGTTATGCATGCATCTAAACACAGCAATTTCTTGTCAATAAGATGCATTCAAAGACAATTTGACTTGGCTGTATTTGTTTTAATTTCCGTCTTAATCTTGGAAAAAAGGGCATCGAAACTAAATTCAATGTGGAAACTGTGGCATATCTACCCACATTATCATCATCCGAATTCCGCGTGCATAAAAAATGCTAAAATCGGAAAGTTATTGTGAAAAATCATTGGTTGTCTGAAAGATTTTCGAAAGTGGAAGAATTGAAAACAGGAATGCGATAGAAAATGTTCTGAAATTTAAAAGATATTAAAATACGAAACTTAGTACATTTCAATTCAACTGACTACTCTTGATTGATTGTTTCCATAACTACTGAAGTTCGAAACCGAAAAAATGTTCTTAGCCGGGTTTAGTACTTTAAAAATTTTATTTTTAAGTCAACTATCTTTGCACTATCGTCCATGACTGAATTTGAGAACCTCGCTCAATATTGGATTTTCCGTTCGCATAAAGTTTGACGACTTCCATCAATAAAGAACAACAGGCAGCAGGACGAAGTAATTGCCTACCCTTTTTTTCAATGTCTGGTTCAATTACTAAAAAAGAGGTTTGTATATTTTTAGGAGTACTTTCCTCAGAAGATAACCTTTGACTTTTTTTCTGAGCATTATGAAAGTCGATAATACTGAAGCTTTGAAATCGCTTGATAAATTACTTCCCTTTAACCACCGCGTTCAAACTACGGGCATCGGCGTAAAAGTCTATATAAAATGCTCTGAACTATACTGAGACCCCCTTGAGTTTAGTCGTTTCCGATGATGGCCATAAGATGATGGTTTGTACAGCTGTTCTCGGATGACCAGCAAAACAGGAGGAGGATCATTTCATGTACCGGACAAGAAAGGGGATCCGTGGTCATCAGTGTGATGGAACGTCTCCTGGAATGTCTCCCAGGGATAATGGTCCTGACTCTGATGATCCCTTGAAATTTAATTCCATTTGGGAAAAAGGAATCGTTCCTGGAATCCTTTTTTTATTTTGTGAAATGTCAGAGTGAAGAAAACTCACAAAATTGTACATCGTTTGGTGATCCTCGAAGACCATTGAATTCCTTCGGAAAAGATGATTGCCATTTTTACAATTAATTTTCTCCAAACCTAGGAATTTCGGTCTTCCAAACAGCAGAAGTGGAAAACTGCTGAATTTCCCATAAAAGTTAATGACCGTTTCCAAATAGCAACACATTGAGCAACGATGTTGATGAATCTTGAAATAAAATTTTAAAATATATATATTTGCAAGGATTAAAAAATAAGGTGCATTGGAAAATGGTGAATTGATGTAATTTGATCAGGAGTCTCAAGACAAAATAGTTTCCTATTTTGAAACGGCAGTAACTATATTCAAGGATTTTCTTCATCATGAATGTGTTCCATATTATTTTATAGCTTTCAAACGCAGTTTCTTCTGAAGATCAAGAATCAGAAATGTAAATGAATCCATTTCAATCATTTTGGAAACAATTATTTCTTCAGGATATGAATTTTATTATTTTTAAGAGGGAGAGAGAAATTTTTTTTTTGATTAGTGACACGGCAATCTTCAGATTGAAAATGAGTCAGTAATTGATATTGAAGAAATCTTCCTCCGATCACGAAATCTATTTGCGCGAACAATCGATTCATTTTTCAGCATTATTATTTCGGAATTGAAGCATTCCTTTTTTTCCATTAAATTACCTAATTTAATTCTATTGACTGATGATTCCGCCTGATTGACTTTCTGCGCTGATTTTCTCCGTTGTACTGTACAGTATATATTTTTTGCGTTCGTTCATTGTGACAAATTCATCGTGTTTCACGACTGTGAATTATTTTGATTACTGCACTTCAAAGAGCGTCAAGTGAGATTTTGACAAATATTGGAACAAAGGCGTTTCACAAAATCAGTCATTGCCATGTTCCAAATCTCTCGCTGGTTTTGTTGCCGAAACAAATTATGCGTCAGTTTTGCGCAAGACACACATTTCCTACAAAGCTAAAATGCCGAAAAATTATATGCATGTACCAAGATTTAAAAAATATATTTCTGTATGAGTAGGAAAGAAGATCATCCCAGAAACTCCCCTTTTCATCGATTTTGGTCCCATGTGAAAAAGAGGGCCTCGATGTGTGACAAAGACTAAGAAGTTCCCTTTTCGCCCGACTTCCTCCGGAAGCCCTGAGACACACATATATTCGGAAAGGAAGTTGTGTCATCGATTCAACACGTCCATCATTTTCTATGGGCAACTCATGTGACCCATTTCAGGAATTCATTCACCTCCATTCGTGTACAGTCTTTGGTTTTATTTCCCTTTCAACGCCTTTACGTGTGATTGATTTTTAGCCCAGAGAAGTTCATTCTAAATAATCTCTCAAGTGTGTGTCCATTTACGAATAGGTACAGTCCAACTTTTTCGAGTCAAACTTCAGGGACCAGCTAAAAAAACGTTGTGTTAAGGAGGTTTTGAGTCAGAGAAACAAACGTTCGCTGTGAGGAACGAAAGAAAAGAATTACAGGAAACTTAAATTCGTGATTTTCGAGGCATTAAATTGATTTTTAGATTATTTGACACAAGTGCTGCACTTGCTGGAGGCAAGGGTTTCTTCGCCCTATTAGTCGTTAACTTCCTTTTGAAACACATCAAATTACACATTTGTTGCTTTTATTTTTCCTGCGGCACATAAATTATTGCCAAAAGGCCTCCAGAACAATTTCGAATCATGAAGGTTCAAGGAGGAAAGCCTTCCTGTTAAGGATGATGTTAATGAATTACAGTGAGACCCCCTAAGGCAGACATCTTGACATGCAGACAATTCAACAAAGGGACATTTATTTTCAGCAAAAAAATGAAAAATAATGAAATGCCCAACATGCGGACATTTTGTGATAAAATTGTAAATATGTTTCAAGCCAAAATACAAGAAACACAGATATTTTCAATCCTAAAATTGATGTAAGAAAAGTTCTTGGGCATTGTTCTTGCCAATTCACCATCCATTTAGCTAATTTTAAAAAATTACCTCCAGCATAGAGGGACTTCCTTTTCTCTCTTCCATTTGAATATTATTTTTGCAAAGACTGCCAACATTTCTACGTAATGTACAGAGGTATCAGTATTCAATTCCCCAGCAAATTTCCATATTGTGTTGAAATATATTGATTGTATCAGTTTCAATTGGGTGACCATTTTTATTTTCATGGAATTATGGTAAGTATTTTGTCCATAAAACACCAATTGAAAATTATCTAATGTAAGTCTACTGGGAAACAAGACTTGACTTGGAGACATTTTGACTTAGGGACACTCTTATTGATACATCAATTATGTCCGCATCTCAGGGTCTCACTGTATTTCTAAAGGAATTCAGACAGGGATTAGAAAAAGATTTGATAAAGGGAGGTTTGCGACCTGGGGAAGTTCAATCAAGTTATCGAGGTTCGATGATATTTTAGAATATAAAAGCTTCGCTCATTATTTTTTTCTACTGAATATTATGCATCAATGAGGGACACACAAGTATACAAAGCCACAATGGTCGACAAATGTTTTCCGGTGCTCTGAGCCGAATATTCGAGCTAGTTCAATATTCGATGTCTGCTTGAAGAGGCAGCCCTGAATTTTCTTTTCCGGACAATTAAATTGTTTGTCACGACTTATTCGCCGAAAGGACGACTGATTTCCACTGGAGCAGGAACTGCACGATTACTTCTCGTGTGTTCATTCATCGGGAAAGACAAAGGGCAGCATTGATGATCATCGTGTGATCGACCATCCGTGTGGCTCGTTAGCAATAAGCAATTCCTTTCATGAAGTCGTTTGTCGACGGGGAAATTCGTTCATTAAAATTTAGATGGAGATGCTGCCTCTTCTGCTATAATTTATTCGTGAAGCCGTTTTATCCCTGATTAGAATCAGTCGTGAGGATTTTATTTGTAGACATTATAGGACCTAGGAAAATAACGGGAGAAGGGAATTCCTGAATTAGGGATATTTACTGAATACTTCGGAGATGGTAAGTGATGCTTTGCGGAAGCTTTCGAAAAGATCAGTGACAGAACCATAATCCGAAGGATTTGGAGAAACAATATTTTGCTCTCGAACCCAAGCATTGCGCCAAGTAATTAGCGGCATGTTTCCAGCACGACACTGGGAAGCTAATAATAGAGCTTATGTTTTAGGGTAGGACTTACTATTTAGAAGGGTGCCTGGAAATAGTACTGGCTCTTACTTAAAGACTCAGCCTTATTTTCAGGAATATTGTATTGCACTTGGTATTTTCGGGTTCAAAAAAATAAGATGAAATTGTTCAGGGATTGATTATTCATTGAATGGTGAAGTCAGGGTGGGGGGTCAAGTTCGAAACGGACAAAAACCTGGGATCCCTGGAGTTGGAGTCACATAAGCCCATGTATGGCTGGACAGACTCCAGAGGTCTGGAGATTCTGGGGGGAATTAATCCAGGTCTCTTTTGGAAAGGGTTTGGTCTGAGTGGCAAGGCAACGAAAGGCAGGCAGAGGAAAGAATGTTTCAGAGGAAAGAATTATTTTTTACACTGGGCATTTGAAACAGCATACAACAATGTACACCTAAAGGCATACACTGCCGTATGCCATTTCATATGCTGTATTGTATGCATACCACATATGGTGGGCATGCAATAAATCCAGAGGCATACAGCAAACTGGGCTGTATGCCAAACTGTACTGTACAGGTGGAGGCATGCAGCCCCAGTTCTGTATGCCTCATTTTTGCTGGGGCATGCAGGAAAACTTGACAACATGTCCTTGCATACCCTGCATCATTTGCATACCTTTTATGATACGTATGCAAGAAATCCAGGGGCAAACAAAAAAATTTGCCTGTATACCAACCAGTACACCCTGCTTTACTGGGGGAGGCAAAGGTATGTTGCCTGTTTCAAATGCCTCATTTTTTGCTGGGTTACAATGAGATGGACTATGTCATCATTTGGGTTTTCCAAACTTCCCAGTGAGCAAGAAGTTCTCCAAAAGATGTCCAAAACTCATCCAAAAGAGTTCTCTAGACATCTCTTCAAGAGCATGTCCTCAAAAATTTTGCTCTGGCAGACAAGTTTGGAGAACTGGTCCACACATTTCTGGCACCAGTGTATGGTGGACAAGTTCTCCAAACTTGTCTGCAAGTTCCCAGACAAGTTTGGAGAAAATGTCTGCCAGAGATTTGTGCTCTGGCAGACATGTTATCCAAACTTGTCCGCCAGAGGAGAGAAAATTGTTTGTGTAAACCTACATTCCTGACCAGCAGATCCACATAAAGTGGGCTGTAGCTGTATGTCTGAGGGTTCAACTTCCCAGCCAGAGGTCCTGGGTTCAATTCCCAGTTAGGTAGCAACTTATCTATTCTTCAAAGTATATCTGCAGAAACAAGTACACTTGCATAATTATATTAGCTAAGTAGTAGAATACATATGTAATTATTTGTAGATAAGTAGTATGTGTGCATTCAATGAATAGGTAATGTACTGAATACAGTTTCCACAGGAAAGATGCTCAATGTATTCTGTATGTCAATACAGCATCTTGAATAGCTAAATACAATGCATGAAGAATTGAAACCTGTGAAGAGGAATGTTCACTCCCTGGTGATTGGGAAATTGTATCAAAATTAAGCGGAATTTAAAAAAATTAAAATAAAAGTTTTGGAGGGAATTGGGACATCTTTTGGAAAAAATAGGACATATTGTCCAATTTTTATCCAAAGGTCATCCCAGATTCCTCCAAAACTTGTTGGTTCTTGATCCAAAAGTCATCCAAAAGACAATAACTTTTGTATGGCTTTCGGATAAAAATTGGACATGTTGTCCGATTTTCATTCCAAAACTCAACCAAACAAACTTGTCCACTTTTGGCAAGATTTTAGATACCGTAAGTTGCTTTACATGAGTTTTGGAGCAAAAACGGACATTTTCTTGCTCACTGGGTCGCATTGTACTGAAGGAAGATGGAATGTTTCATGGTCTGATATGTCAGACATTTGGTATATTACAGTAATTGCATCATTTGTGCAGTTCAACAATATCAGCTCTGTCGAGTTCGTGTTGAACACTTATTTTGTCAAGTTCATATGCCTTTTTCTTGATCATATTTGCACAGCATTTGCAGTCAGAATTTGTTTTCATCCAATCATTCTCTTGCGAGTTTTCTGATTCTGAATAGCTGTAAATGTGCATGAAGCTAAATATATGTTTCAGAGTTCGATACGTGTCACAAAATTTGTGCGTTGATATTGCGTCTGTCATGCATCAGTTTGACACTCGGCTCCGTTGAGTTATTCATTGCAAGGCTTCATGACATCACCATCAAAATGGGTGACAACATCTTGAGTAATGTTCGGACGCGCAATCTGCGGAACAGGAAAGTCAGCATCAACTCAAGTGAAAGCCATTTATTTGCATGCGTATGAATTAAGCAGGCACACATACGCACGAGCCGGAAAATCGCACCGAAGGACCCGATCCACTTTCGCACACTATATACTGCACCGCACTGACAGCTCTATATGCAAGGGGAAAATCTGTCCCAGATCCCAGAACCGGACAC
>CAJPEX010006860.1:0-11433 GCA_905338405.1 Notodromas monacha | reverse complement strand
GGAGCCACCAAGAGCAAGCGGTCTCATCACCCAGACGGACTATAAGAAGACCCGCAAGGGTTCATCATCCCACAGCATCAGAGGCTGGCGCTGGGTGATGAGCAGACAGCGACCGACCGACCGACCGACCGACCGTTCATCTTTCCGCGCGCCCACACGAGGCTGCCATGTGAAGGTGATTGCCAGCAGTTCGTCCCCGTATCGACTTCTATCTTTCTTTCCTTCCACTACTCCCAGGCTTATTCCACGATCATATACTGTACTTTACAGTACTACAGTACCAGTTGCTGCTGGACTTCAAGTCCAGGAGGGTACAACACACCACTGTACAATGCACCACGGAAACAAATAGCATAGGTGCTTTCTCGTATTTGAAGAAATAAAAATAATTTTGTTTTCATGCCACCGGAACACGGGGAATGAGCCTTACATTTTCTTGAACATAGATCTGAGCCTTACAAATGAAATAAATTCAAATGCACTTTTCCTAAGTCGACGACAAAGAGGACTCAGAAAAAATTCGAATTCCGGAGTTCTTGAGTCGGAGAATCCAGCCAGATTCGTGCAAATTAGTCAGGGACATTTAAAAAATTTTCAAATCAAATTACAGGCATATATATTTTTCTCTCTCTCTCCAATGATCTTGTCTACACTGATATTCTCTGAACAAAGATTTTTTATGAGGGTTCTATCCCCATGTTATATGGGTTCTCAACAACAAAATTCTTTCCAACAAAAATTTTATGAACCCTGAAATTTTGTTGTACGGACTAGAGTCCATCTGTGTGACACAGTTCAAGTATATTTCTACGTTTCAGAACATCAAGCAGGACTTTATTTAACCCCTTGTAGAAAGCATTAAGAAAAGATTTTGCTTTCGATTTCTTAGGTTTTTATCATTTAACTCAAGTTTAATTGTGAAACACCCTTAAAACTTCGACCAGGAAGGTTTAGCTCAATAATTTGAGCTAGGGAGGTATACCATGAATATCTCATAGAGAAATTGGCCGAAGATTCATGAGAAATCCGACTAAACATATGAGGTAATGTGGAAATAATATGCTCCTGAGTGAAGTATACTTAACAAGCAATTATATTTGTTCTAATAATTCTGACAGTAAAAATTAAAACATAAATTAGCGGCGAGCAAGCTAAAATATTTCATACGCGATCATGAGAATTAAAATAAAATTTTTCTTGAATAACTGCAAACGAAAAAGGTTCAAGAAATAGAGATGAGAAGGGCTATAAAAAATGCAGAATAATATCCTTGAATAATTATTGCAGCTAATTATGCTAGATTTTTTCCAAGATGTTTTTTTTAAATCGCGATAGCTTCAATTTTAACACAAAACAAAACAAATTCTGATATTTTTTTGGGATGTGCTTGCGTCCAAACATGCAGCCCGTGGAATTCACGACGCTCTTCGATGCCGTTAGTGTTTCCGTAATTATTTACTTTTGTTATTATTTTCCTATTTATTCCCCCAGAATATATTATTTATTTCTGTGAAATTCCAACGAGTAATTTTAAGCGTCATTTGAGAGAAAATCGACCATAAGCCTTCTACTTTATTCCTTGTCGCTGAGGGGAGAAACCCGAAAATTTCCCCAGAAATTCGGTTCCGAGAAGACCGAGCCACTGGGCTGTCAACAGATGTCGAGGGCAGTCTCTCCCAGGGGGTGTCGGTGAACAATCTTTTAATTATCTCGCTCTTTTCATTTCTTTCCTCGACAGCCCCTGTGCTGTCCTATCAGACATACCGAGGGGCTCATTGGCACTGGGGCGACGATGGTCACGACGCGATACGGGTGACAAGCGCGGTTTGGCGTGTCAATTATTCCGGCCCGGGTTCAAAGCACCGCGAAACCGGGACTGGGTCCCGAAACCACGACCAACGACGAGGGCTATTCCACAAGTTCCACATGGATCACGACCTGAAAATAAATGGCTTTTCATTTAGGAGCACACTTTTTTCTAGAAAAAAAAAAACCCCGACGGCTTTCTTTTTTCAGGAACCCGCTGGCCGTCGTGGCATTTTAGCAGGTCAATGCGATTCCAAGAGATTCATTTCGTTTTTATTGGTCGTTTGAAGGTAAGGTTGTACCTTTCCCGCCTCAAGATGATTTGACACATTTTAAAAATTTATATTTTTCAAAGAAGGGCGCAGAAGCACCGACGCTTGTAAAATGGGCAAAGAACTCTCTTCGTAAGCGCCATTCCACGAGGCAATCAGTGGAACTCAGATATTAAACGAGCACAGCACATAAAATAAAATACAAGTAATGTATCTTTGAATTATTGAGAAACACAAATGACAGCTTTTAGATCCTTCAACGCAGAGCTTCTGACGGTTATCAGCCATTTATCCTGCAAATTACGGTATGTGGGAAGACCATGAACAAGCCAGAAATATAGTTGTGCAACCCTCGATATGCAAGAAAGAAAAAAAAAAAAAAAAAAAAAAAAAAAAAAAAAAAAAAAAAAAAAAAAAAAAAAAAAAAAAAAAAAAAAAAAAAAAACCTGCGATCGAAGTTGAATGACCTCTTGTATTAGTACTGTATTATGTTTTTTTTCAACACTGAGAACAAGAGGTTTCTCCATCGTGAAGTGAAATGTTCATGTTCATCTAAAAATCACGAATTACAAGCTTACATTTCAGGGTTTCCGTTTTTTTAATCTTTCTAGCCAGAAAATCATTAAATCATTATACTCGTATCTAGACAATAATGAACACAACATTTTCTAAAATCATGTACACAAGAATATTCCTCATGTTGCAAAGTTTTGCGGAAACGATTATCAAATGCAAATATGTAAATCGTAGGCGATCAAAGCTTTCCCCTTGAAACCGTCGACAAATCAAAACAAAATTATTTCAAATCAAGCCAAATATTATGGGATTTTGATGCAATGCTTTAAATACCATTTCCGTTGAAAAACACAATAATTACAGCAAATCATTCTTAAAGGTGGTCAGGAACAAAAGTGTTTAGGCAAGATAAACGCTGAAAAATCCGACTGATATGTTGGTCCGCCCAATGCTCCCAAAAATTAAAAATGAGGTATTTAAACCGGCTGCAAATATTTTACTGCGGAAAAAATGGCGAAAACAGAGGCATAAATTACTGTATGTCATCGACGATCGAAGGCAAAATTTTTGCGGATACTCATCCAATCCTTCACCCAAAATTGTTGAAGAAATTCAATTTTAATAGCCAACGTATTTTACCAAACTCCAGACGCTTGAAAACTTTGTGACAGTGCGAGAGAGAAAAAGACAGGGATGCCAAAACAGCAAGTGATAAAACCAAGGTAATTGTGGAGTTCTGAAGTATATCTTATAAACTCTAATGAGGTCCATAATCAAAAGCACTACTATTATCGCCCAGGGAATCCAACTGTATTGTGTCATTAAAAAGTGCTTATTCATAAAATGCTCAGCTAGTCAGTTCGGTCTCAGTACCAGTACCTGCTTCGGTATATTCGGTACAAATGCAGTACTGCTGATGTTTTGACACCTGTCAGATGGATGATAACGGAATGACATGCTGCTGTAACTGTTTCTGGCTTCCAATTCGTGATACTCCTCCGAGCATTTGTTCAGGAAATAAAATAGGTTATGCTGTCACGGATAAAAGAGAATTACAAAAGAACACTACAGTAAATGAAAAGCTTTTCAATCTAGCCTATTGTGATCCAAAGAGCCGCTTAATTTTTCTGATAAAATGCGTTACTTATGCACAAATTGAGATGAGATCAAGTTTAAATCAGCAATGAAAATTCGCTCCCACTTCATAATTAGTGACCTTTTGAAAAAAATTTCCCGATAAGAACCAGGTTTTCAACTTGATTCATAATTAATCGCTGCGTGCAGAAAACCTGCGTGAGGATAAAATGGTTATTCAACTCCTCATCATCATCACCTTTACGGAAAATATTCTTCAATATACTGTAAATATCTGCAATATAAATTGAACGATGTAATCCTTTTATTTAAAGCAAAATTGCATCTTGATAAGATAATAAAAATCATAGCTTACAATGTTCAATTCGATTGACAGCAGCTTCTGAGCATGATACTGTGTTCACCTCCTTGATGTTCTAGTAATGTGAACATACCCACTTATGACAAGCACTCCAATTTCTCTCGTTTAATTTAAAAATAATAATGCACGTGGCATTTGAATAAATACCGTACTGTATAGAATAAATAAATCGTTATCCGTATAGAATCACAATTACTGTACGGTAACTTCTTGAGTGCCTTTGAAAAAGACATACACACAAATTTTAAACTGCAAAATCCGGTATAAACGTATCTCTGGTTGAGATGCGAACCTCCTTTTTCAGTGAAATTTTATTTTTACATTTACAACTGAAAAAAGCAATATCATAATGTTAATGCAAATAAAAAGGGAAATCAAAGGCAATAAATTTACTTCTATTTTTGAATGTATCAGTCACGTAATCGGAGGATAATGCGCACAAAACTTTGGGAAAAGTTGCTTGAAATGTTTCCATTTCAAGTATGATGCGCACCATACTTTTTATGTACCGTAAGTAAGAAGGATGCTTTTTGCAATTAATTTTTGTGTCTTACTAGATACCGAAGTGAATTTCGTACTTTACCAAAAAACCATTGTACGGGTTCCTCAGATAAGAAAATCGAACTCTTCAAGAGGGTTTAAATAAATATCACGCGCACCATTTTTTTGAGCGAATTTGGAAATTTTTGTATTTTTTATTTTTTTCTAGAGACCAAATTGAAATTTATTCCTCATATCCAATAAACCATTTTACAGTACTGGATCTTCAGAGAAGGAAATTATACTGTTGAAGAGTGCTTAAATGACAAGTATGACGCACATAACCATAATTTCTGAGTGCTATTTTCAATTGAGTACCAGTCATCCTTGAATAAGACACTCACCAAGGTTTTCAGTAGAAAAAATCGTGTAAATTTATATTCCTTAGCAAAATGAGCACTCTATTTATAGTGGCTCTAAAACTGTAAGTGTTCACTAATAATAATTCCTAAATTTTGATTCGGACATGGTCTGATCCTGATTTGAATTAATTTTCTATTATTTCCAGCACACCACGTTTTTCTATTGAAATTGGTCCGATATTTTCCAAAAGAATCAAATATAATGCAGACCTAACCTTAAAAAAAAAACGGTGTTCCCATCTATGACTCGCACTCTCTTTTTCTCTCTTAATTTTGAGAAAAAAAGGGAATGGTGAGGTACTCGAGTAAATACAGTAATTGGGTTGCCTTTAACTATTTTTAAGCCTTACTAGAAACCGAGTCGAGTTTAGTCATTAATCAATAAATTATTGTACTGTACTGTACTGTACTGTACTGTACTGTACTGTACTGTACTGGTTCTTCAGCGCAGAAAAATCAACTGTTGAAGAGGGATTGGATAACGTTGATCCAGTGCTGGGATGAGCCGTCGCGGTGCCGGAGGATTTGACGGCGTAACGAAGATGATCCCCGGCAGAGGCGTGAGAAAAATTACGGATGCGCGCGCCCTTCGCGGCGCCCCCGCCGCTCCTCTCCCCCCGCCGCGGGGACCTTTAAAATCCTTAAAGCCCCTGGGTCGGACCTCGAGGCAATGCATCACCCGTGTGTTTACAGTGGTGTGTACCAACTGTCACGGGCCGAGGCACGCGTCGCACGATTTCCGGCGAGACGAATGGCACGTACATATCCCGCGGGTTGGTGATTCAACGAAAAACCCCGATTCCAAATGACCATGCAGTGACACTGTTGAATAAGGTTATTTTTTCATCTGTCTGTAATTTTTAAAAATTTTTGCCTTTGAATGCCTGTCGTGACCTTAGTTTTCTCCAAACTCCGATGGGACTGTTCGGACTTTGTCATTTCTCTGGAAACCACGCAGGCGTCTGGTGGAAATATCAATCACGCAAACGATTTTACGGGAATAAACACATTGTTGCATCATATAATATGATTTTTGCTCCAGAAAGTTTTATTTATCAAGAGTTTTATTCAACTGGACAACATATTGTCCTCTTTTTGCAAATGTAGCAGGCAGGTATTGAAATACATTCCATGCTACACCTAGGAAAAGCAGAAAGAAACATTTTTTAATGTACTGTATCAGGCAGGTGTTTCAGTATGCTGCCTGCTATACCCTAAGAACACCCAGGAAAAGTACGCCCTAAATATTTTTTATTCTAGGCATAACAAGAGCATAATGTATGCCTTCCCAATGCATTGAAGGAAAAATTATTGCAACATCAGGCCTGAAAGTCCACAGATATTGTCAAGGTGTAGCAGAAGAAGCTGGGTGTAACTAGCTATGCATAGCAAATGCATTTTGCTATGCATAGCTGTTAAACCCAGCCATGCCTGTAAAGCAAGTTATTTGCTGTGCAGAAACTCAACTCAAAGGATAAATATGAATCTGCTCAACATTTAGATTTTACTAGACGTTAAATAACATAACCTAGCTAACTGTAATCTGGAAAATTCAATTATAATTCTGTTTGACCTAATACAGTATAACAAGAGTCAGCATTAAATGTAAGCTTGGAAACGTAAATCCTGCAAGGCACTATGTACTTCTGGAAGATGAACAGAACTGAGCCTCACATACTGTACCCTAACCTACTTCAAGAAATTCCAATGATGGAAGACATTAATAATTTCAAGGCATCTTTTTCTCAGAAATTGAGCAAAACTAAACCTCACTTAAATCAAAAATTGCCTAACGCAATGAAATACATCCAAACTCAATTCAACCTAAGATTTTCCAGCCCAGCCTAAACTGTAAAACTTCAATCTCACAAGGTTAAAATTCCTTGTGCTTGAAGAAATGAATAATGAACCTGATCTACCCCAAGGTTATCAAATAGCATTGAATATGAGCAGTGCATACAAGCGTCATTTTTTAATCATAAAATGACTGTAAAAATATACCTGTTTTGGATTTCCAGTTATAATTGGCATTCAAGCAATAAAGAAGAATGATCAAGGTGACCAAAATAAGAAAGGAATCATTTGTGGAATTCATCTGGTTGCTTAGACAACCAATTTCAGTGCCATATTTGTTTCATTCCTGGAAACCTCCAAAGAAAAATCTCAATCAAATTGACCCAATCAGGGAAATATATGTATACTCCGCTAAACTCATACTCCATTTCACTATAATGGTGGCAGTAATGGGTTAGATTTTATCATATTTACTCAAGTACCTTGTGCACCTTTTTTCCAAATCATTGAGGCAGAATAAGAGGTACGCATTGTACTTGGGGATACAGTACAATTTTAAAGGGAAAATCCTCAAAACCAGTGCCCCTCACAAATAAAATTTATCAGAGAAAAAAATGAAGAGGAAATGTGTGATGCCAAGTTTCTGTGTCCATGAAATTTAAGGGTTCAAGCAATACAATTTCTAGGAATATATCAGTTGGAGATGCAATAGGAAGGAGGGGAAGTGGAAATGTTCATCTAATTGGGGAAGCTGCCATATACTGTAAGCACATTTTATTTGTTCCTGCAGACAGTAAAAAAACAACAACAAAAACAGGCAAGACAAAATATTGATTGGGGAAATTGAATGAAGTTGCACAAAAAATTTCACCATTCTTGATTTTCAGCAACAGAGAAAATGGGGGTGCGGGTTTTTGCAAAATGAATAGGTTTTTGAACGAATTTTGCTTTAAAAATAAATTGGGGAGCAAACCTCGCATGAGGGCGCGTGGTACCCAATTAAGTAAATGCGGTACTTACACCACAGTGATGCATACAGTTTTTTGCCCATTTCTCTCGTCGCGTATACGAAGGTACAGTACACCATCTATAGGTACCCCAATCAGCGCCTGCAGTGCGAGCAGGGCCTGGGCGAAAATCAAGCGTTTTTCCCTCAAGGGACCTGAGCAGAGGTTCTCCCCAACAGGGAACATCATCATTTTTAATCCCCAGCCGAGCGAGTCCTTATCAAGATACTCTCCTGACCGCGGAATTATGCGATCAGTGAAGCCCTGGAGAGAGAAAGAAAGAAAAAATAAAATAGAAGAAAAACCCACGTACTGTAGATATGATGGAAGGAAAATAAACCGCACTCATCGTGAGAAAATCCTGCCCCTGAAAATTGCTTCGTCGAGGTTTCGTGAGGGTCTTTTCAAAACACGCTCATCTGCGATAAGTGTATTTTCGAGAGTTCGTGGAAAATAAAGCGTGCGAAGAAAGGATATTTGTCGTCGGTTGAGATCAGGGGCTTGAAATGGGCGAAATTACGGGTCCTCAGGCGTGTCAACAAATTTCATCATTCGTGGGTACGAATGACAAGTAAATGCACGAAGTTTAAGACCGGGAGATCCCCTCATTTTTCTACAATGGAGATTTCGATCGCATTTCGATTGAAGTTTTTTAAATATGAATTCCTGCGCATGTCATATCGAAAATTATGTTCATGTAGAAATTGATGGTAAATTTTCGTGGCGTGAGCTTTCAGGCAAAGGCATTGAACAAAGTGCTATGAAAATCGAAATTAAGTTAAAATTAAAAGAAAACAATTTCTACAGCTTTATTGATAGACTTTCTCCATAAAAGAAACAAACAAAATACTTTTCAATGAATCAAATTTTGCGAGGGATGACTTGAATCACTTTGGAAATGACTCTCAGTTCAGCCTTACTTCCTTTTTGCACGAGTTACGCCAAAATCTTTATTTGATGGCTGATGTCCCGCCTTCAAATAATAGATTGCGAAAATCTAGGAGTGGAAAGGCTGTGAGTTCAGTTTATTCTTTGAAAATAAGTCCCTTATGATTTCATTTGGCATAGTGAAAAAGATCTCCATAAAAAAGTCTTTCAAAAACAATGTTTGAGAATATCCTCATACAACATTGTACAAGTATGTGTCTGGAGTTTTTCAGCGTAGAGTATTTTATCGATGGCAATACATAGACTGAGAATCGGATTGCATGCTATTAATCATTCGTTTTCCGTTATCCAATGAAAGCCACCTGTTTAATATTCAGATTGTGATTTTCATCGGCGCGTTTAAATGATTGGAAATTTTTAATAATTCTCAAAAACAAGGAGGAAAACAGCTTCATTCCAGATTTAACAATGCACGATTTTTAAATCGGAAACCGCTATATTTGAACAACGGTATTTCCTCTTGTCCACGAAATGTAAACGGAAAAGCTCGAGATTCATTATGCTGCAAATCGAAACTTGTATGATTTTTTCAATGGTTCATTCGAAGTTTACGTTTAGAAATATTTCCTTTGAAATTACAATTCTGATTCCGTCCTAGGAATTGTAATTTTTTTTCTTCTTCTCAGTTCAAGCTAAATTATTCGTTTATATGTTTCCAAGAATCTTCGAGCTACTTCATCAGAAGAAACAGACTGAGGTCTAAACCACAGGGTGCGTTAATGAAGCAGAGGTATTTTTTTTGTGTGCGCGCAAAACGTACTGAACTGAGCCATAAAGCCAATTTAGACGCTCATAAAACTGAAATTATAATTTGTACAATCCATCTATGATCCTGCAGCGATTTTTTTTTCGTTAACGGAGCATATTACATGTACAGGAATTTAAGGGTTGCCCCCGGGTGTGGTGAGCATTGCCAGGACATCACCGCGCCCACGCCGCAGATTATCCGCTGAATAATGCATAGAAGCCCGTGGCTCAGCCAAGGGTTGCTCTCTGCTTGCTCACCACGGACATTTCAACCAAAAGAAACAAGAAAGAAAAAAAAAAAAAAGGCAATTCATGCCGCGTTTCTTGCTAGCAACAATTAATATCTCCTTTTCTTCTCCTTCCCACCTGGCACCCCGGCGTCTTTTTCTTCGCCGGGATGCCGATTCGGTCGGACTCGGCTCCATCGGGATAAATTCATGCATGAATTTCACGATTCATCGTTCACGCTCGTCCTGGCACCCGTGTAGTGGTGGTGGTGGTGGTGATGGTGGTGGCATCGTAGAGAACCCCTACAACTCCCCGCCGAACCCGTTTCCCAGTCTGTCAGTCACTTACTCACTGTTCAATCGTAAGCAAAAAAATAATTTGCATATACAGTATATGTGTGTGTGTGTGGGTGTGTGCGACTTGGTCTTTCTGCCCTAGATGAATGAGCTGATTTAATTATAGAGACTTCAGAGTGAAATCAAAAGATTTCCCACACCATCATTGGTCATCGCTTACAGACACAAAAACAAACAAGGAATAATATGCGTTCATTTATTCGCGTTGAGGAACTACAATTCTTACATGGTGGCAAAATTATCTCGAAAATTATTATCACATTTCATTTAATAGGGTGCCATGTGCAGGTTATTAAATTTGAGATGAACAAATTGGCATACTCGACATAGGCGAGTGTGCATTTAAAAAAATGTCCTAGAAGTTTAGATGTGATTATTAAACAGTACTTGATTGATTGTATGAAAATAAGCCCAAGGAAAATATACGAGGTCGGACCCTGATAAATGATCGAATTAAATGGACGAGAATTAAATTAATGAGTAAAATAAAATAAAAATTCCCCGCATCAATCAGTCCCTTATAAATGCAATAGAAATACAAAAGAACTGGGAATCTCCAAGGAAAATACAGGTAGAAATTGCGAAACGATAAAAATCCCCAATATATTTGAAAACAGTTGAATTTCAAGCGATTTTTCATACACTGTACTGTACTTCGAGAAAAATCTTGACTTAACATTAGCGGTATTTCTGAAAGCCACAAAGAGCTTTACGTTTAATGAGAATAAGACAAAGAGGAATGAGGATAATGACTTGGTCTTTTACTTCGAAAAAAATGCTGCTTTAATTAGCAAGAAGAATTGCAAGATTTCTCACGCATCAACGACCGTTCATATAAATACGGCAAGGACACAATGGAGCTTCAATTGTCCAGGATAATAAAGATATGCTTCCTTTGCCGGCGGGCATTCAACTACGGTATCAAGCATATACAGTAATGGAATATGGCGAAAAGCCACTGTGTTTCGAAAAATTCATACAAATTTCAAAGCAATAATCTGACAAAATATTAGCTGTTTATTCTTAGATATCTTGAAGTGCAATATATTCTATCCAGTACTTCACTAAACTATAAAAAAAGCCGAAAAGTACTGTATACAGTATACGATATTTTTTGCTCCTCGGCGTAAATACGGTTTCATTGATTGAATTATGTTTTTAATTGCCTAGGCTACCGAAAAAACTGCATGGTAAATAAAACAATTAACCAAGAGGTTCACTAATTCTCACTATTGTGAGATGTTGGAAAGAAGGAAAATTGTACTCCCTCGTTGCAAGAGATAAGAAAAATATTCATTTTTAAAAGCAATATGCAAGGATAAATTCTTCACATCCCTCTGTTCAAATCCACAGGGGGTTCATTTGAAGCCAACATCCCCCACCGAGAGACCCGGCAGTTAA
>CAJPEX010006857.1:0-11441 GCA_905338405.1 Notodromas monacha | reverse complement strand
GAAATTTCAAAAATTCTATAAAATCGGTCTGAGAATTATTCATTAAAAAAATCTAAATCCTCATGGTAGCGAAAAGCCACGAAAAAATCCACATAGATCTTCAAACTTTGAAGTTTCCGGAATCACTACAGTGCTGCCGTCTTGCTCAAAAAATTTCAAATTGGATTCCCTGCATTTCTGCAATCTTTAGTCGCATTTGAATCAATAAAAAAAATGAATCAGACATGATTTAGTCGTCAGAAATCTATCAACACTTATCTCAATGTTGGAAACTATATTTACTATATTTGAACATTTTTGGTTAAGCTTATGCATAAAAATATCTGCTCAAGCGATAATTTTGCACACTTCGGAACAGGGATTCATGACACATCACAAAATCCACACGACTTAGAGGAGACTTTGGGCGTAGAAAACCGTTAAATTTACGTTATTTTCAATATTTTAAATCCAGTTTTTTTGTATAAAAAAAAATAAAGAGTGCCTTTGAAAAACCTCCGTTATTGTGAAAAAAACTTCGTTAAAACGAAATTAAAAAAATTACATTATATCGGACAGTGACCATAGAAACAAATTCGTTGTAGGCATCAATTTGCCACGACGAGATTTCGTTGTAACGATATTTCACTGTATTACGATATCATGCCAGCACAGAAAACTCAAAGCCTAAATAATGCTGTTCAGAGTTCATATGAAACCATTAACGAGGTCAAGTGAGGTTTTCGAAAGGAATCTCATTCGACGTCGACCAGGAACCGGACATCATGGACCTTTTTCTTTTCGAAAAAAAAAAATTTAAAACAAAATAAATGAATATAAAAAATCAACGTCATCAACGCGAAGAAAAACCGGTAACAGGGACCAGGAAGAAATAAGATGACCAAATAAAAATGAAAAAAAATGTCGTCAGATTCCGGAACAAAGTGTGACAGGAGAAAGAAACGAGAACGAGAACGACGACGACGTCGACGACGATCGACAGCGACGAGGACGATCTGGACAACTTTCGACCCACTTGGGAAACGCATCTTTCGACTTGTCGAATCTCCTGGGGGTTTTTGATGCTCATTATCGACGGAAATAATNAATCTCCTGGGGGTTTTTGATGCTCATTATCGACGGAAATAATAAACGCCGGTAATGAAACTTCCGAACCGGAAATGACTCGTCGTGGTCGCGAAACATTCGTGGGAATTATTGCAGTCGGGAGTTCATTCATCCAAGTCATTTACTGTACAGTGAGACCCCGATATGCGGACATCCCAACATATTCGACTTAGGGACACTTGAAAAAAAATCAGGTCTGACATCAAGACTTTGGCTAAAATTACCTACAATTTTCTGAAATTTTCCCAAAAAATCAAAACATCTAATTGATTACAGTTTTTTTTAAATCGTTTGAACAAATCAAGCTATTTATATTATTCACAAAAATGGAGAAAATATTTCATGATAAATTCACTCTAATTCATATTCAAGAGCAAGCCAATTTTGTGCTTCTTTTTTCAGAGTTTTTTTTTCTATCATCTCTGTATATTAATTCTAGCAAGATTTATTATTTTTCTTTGATTTTTGGTCTCCTTTTTATACACCAAAAGATCAGATTCTATGTGGTTTTGTTCTGCACTAATTTTTACTGCAACTTCAGGAAGCAATTTTTATTTAATTTTTGATGACTTATTTCTGACATTTGACAAAAAGAACCAATTAATTACATTAGCTGTTGAAACATTTCATTATAACACTTTTCTTTTTACAACGGAGCCTTTTTACTGGTTTAAATGACTTTGTTGTAATGAGATTTTACTGTAGTATGAATCATGCATGAATTCCTCTACCAGTTATGTGCAATGTGAGAATCAATCACAGGATTTATTTTTTGAATATTTTCTAGATCTTCTCCCAGTTTTTAAAAATTGGAAGAAAACTAAACGGATCGTTACATAAATTCCCGATGGATCGCATAATGTCTCAAAAGTATCGTTTTGGGTGAAACATATTTTGAATCATCAAAAAAATATTTTTTGCGGCCCATTTTCAGTAGAATTGAATTCTTTGCAGTTGAATAAAAAATACCTGAGCCTCTATAAAAAATATTCGTGGTTTTTACAATTAAATTGCTTCTAATCGCATTCCCAGAAAATCATGAATAAAAAATACGTTTCCAGAATAATGTTGTGATAAACTCTAAAATGCGGAAACAAACGGTAGACAGAATAAATTTTCAGCATTATTATTGTCCAAGTCGTATATGTAAATTTAGGATAAAAACTCAAGGCCAAAGCATTGAATCTTCAGACTGTCGTTGATGGCTTTGAAACTGTTCGAGTGAAGAATATTTTTCTAAGGATTTCTCTAATGCATGCATGCATTTCAATTTAAAAATTTAAATTATTGATATTCTTCCCGAGAATTCGGCAAAAGAACAAAAAACAGATGAAAATTTCTAAAGCAGAGCAACGAAGTCTGAAATATTTATTAGTCCGAAATGAAAAATTAAAAAGGAAATTTAATTCTCAATTTTATTACACCTTACTCCAATCTATATTTAATAATATAAAATATTCGCTTACTTATAATAAAGTGCATCTTATCATGAATTTTAACGAAGAATATACAAAAAATAGCCTGAGGGCTTATTTTTTCGCTCAATTAAAATGTATTTTGCGGAGTTATTCTCGTAGGAAAATTGAGAAATTCCGAGAATTTTTTTTTCTCCATTTTTCTCCTGGAATCTCATTCAAACCGAAAAACGAGTGTGACATTCCATCGAAATGGATGAAGGAGCAAAATATTCCGAAGTTAAAAACCTAATTATCTCTCATTCATCATTCACCAGCATTGTCGAAAAGGAATTTTCTTTTCGTTTTCTTTTTGGACAAAAATGCACCTTCTTTTTCCTTGCGGTAAGTGGGAGACGAATTAAAGCAAGAAACACTTTCAGAAATTCCGTCTGCTTCAGGAAGAAACTTCACGGATATTTTTAATTAAAAATGAAATACATTCGTGCAACCGGGAATTTATGCACAGTTTCAGGAATGGTCAGGTTTTTCTGAATCCCACCAGCAAAATAAAAGCTTTTCAGCATTCGAAAAATTCTGCGCAGTCCGAAATAAATTTAGGAAAAGTGAAAAAAATTTTTAACCCTACATAATTTCTTTAAAAATTACAAGAATTTGCGGTATTTAAAGAGCTCACCTGCTAACTCATGTTTTTCTCAATTTTATAAAAAACGGGCCTCAACAACATTCTTCATAAAATATTTAAAAACAAATTAAGCAATCTTCGGTCACTATTTGAGGGGATTTTTAATGTTATGAAATCGAGAAATCTGTTTCATTATTAGAAAAAAGGTTAAACCTCACTCAATTTTGATGAAATTTTGAAAAAAAGGCTTGACATGAGCACAAAACATGTTCAATAAAAAATATTTGTCAAAACATAATCCCTCGACAATGAAGCAAAAAATACTTTTTCTCGCAAAAGCGCAAGAAATATTCCAGAGAGAAAAAATTTTTTCGTGTGAAAATCTTTTCAGGTAATGAATGTTGCCTCAATACCAAGATGACGGATTTTGTAAAATATTTGGAGATTGAAAATGAAATGAAACTTTTTTTGACCAAAATTCAACCACGCGTGAAAGTTTAACTTATCTTTGAACGCGAATATTTCTCCTCAAAAAATGTTTCCCATCGACATGAAATAATTCCTTCTCACGTGAAATACTAAAATTAGGCATTTTTAAAACTTCCAAACATAAAAATGCTCTCTTAATTTTTCCACACTCTTCAAATTGAAGCTTTCAGGTGAATTTTTTACAACTTGAACCACATCGTTACCTCACCAGATTTTCAAAACAATTTATATCTGTCGGTTAGGGTTATTGGTGAATTTTTAAAATATACTTTATTTAAAAAACATAAATAAATTTTCATTTTTTACAGGATATGTCTGCACTGCTTCCAAGATGAGTAGCTCATCATCAGCCTCAGGGATGCTGGAAACGAGGTCGAAAATGGGCCAGTGTTTCCTTATAGGAAGCAATAGAACCTGTTCTTTGGCCCAACCGTTGCCACGGCATCAGAAGAAAATAACAAAAATACTAAAATAACTGGCCTGCATTCCTTTTCTTTTCGTTTCCCATTAAAATAACTTGGTTTCAAAATCAGTTTGCCTTTTCATAAACGTTTTGGATTAATTTTAAAAATTCAATTCATCACCCAACTAAAAATAACTATTATGGATGCAATAATGGGCTGGGTTCTGCCTGAAGATAAAAGTGAAATTAGCATAAAGTAGCTAGCGGTACAGTACAGTATTCTAACCCAGTTCTATATTCAGCAAATGTGGCCCATAAATTAGTGCAAAGCTGTAATCAAAGTGGAAAAGTAGTCAATCACTGCAGGTGCTGTGCGCTTTAGGCAAAAAAAAGGGCTTTAGGCTGCTTCTTGAGGTAATTTTTCCCCAGGTACAGCCCACAGAATATTTATCTAATATTTGCAAGTAAGCAGATTGCAAAATATAACACACTATGGCTATCATTCAATATTTTCCTACAAAATCAAACATCTGAGCAATTCCTCCTGGAATATGCCTGAATGCATTAAAAGCATCTATAATTGATCAACCAAACAAAAGCTTCACTGGTACATCATTATACAGAAATGTGTAGGTGATGCAAGATTGTTTTAGGCTGATTTGAGACTTTTTTCATGGTCACAAATTGTCTTAGAACTTTTACTCAAGAACTTCCAATCAGGATCCTTCCAGAGTTTTGCTCTGTTGATCATAGATAGGTTTTCCTTGACATTTTTGCTACTTGTTGCATTAAATTATGCAAATGGCCCCTGTCTCCCCAGGTGAAGGGTTGGAGAATAAATTGATAATTTATAAGCGAGAGAATATTACTTATAATTTTTAAACATGCTTTTTACTAAGAATGATATCACAAAACAAATGTTGAGTCTGAACAAATGATGGTGCACTAAAAGACAGTGTTCCACAACCTGTGATCCATGGACTGGTAATGGTCCTCAGCATTTTTTTCACTAGTCCATGGGAAATTTTCTTTGGCATGATAAATTTATCAAAAGTAGGATGAAGTCTGTTCCCTTTATCTGACATTTTGGAAAGACAATGGCAGTTGGAATTATCAGACAAAAAATAAAACTTGGCGTTTCTCCTAATAGGACTTCAGACAAATTTTCACCCCCTGAAATAAGGATGGGTGGGTGCATGCGGCATATGTGTAGGATGTCCAGTTTTATTTTGTGGAGTGTGTTCTCTTTTGTTTTTGTCATTGGTTTGTGCTTTGTTTCATGCTTTGAAGTGATTGAATGTCTTTGGGGGGAGTTGGGTTGGGTGGGGAGGGGGTTTGGATGTGGGAGTATTGGTTGTGCCTTGTGAATGCTGAAAAGCGGCAAATAAAGTGTTCTGTTCATTCATTCATTCTGAAATAAGTTAGTTTGATGTCTGATTCTGAGAATTATGTATTCAAGCCCACCTTTCTAATTTTGGGAAGACATTCCACTAAAGCTGCTTCATTGGTTCATCTTAACTTGATTTTTGCAACAACAACAAAAAATCAGAAACCTTCCAAGTAATGTCCATAAAGTCTTTCGAACACAACTTTTTTGAGTCTGCAAAAATGTTATGAAACTTTGCCAGTCTGCAGACACTTTTTGGGAAATTTGCCAATCCACAAAAAAATGTTATGTGAATTTGCCAGCCCATGGGGCAAAAAGGTTGGGGAACACTGCCATCAGAAATGTCCAATTGTGGGAATGTTGGGGCCTCGACCGCAATGTTCGGTACGGTACTGTACTGTACTGTGCTGTGCTGTAGTACACCGTTGTCCACGTGGCTGGCCACGGGTTTATTCAGTCAAATTCCCTTCTGGTGCCAGAACCACACCAGGTCGGGAATAAGACAACTCCAGGCCAAGTGACCCACATTTCCCGGCGACTGGGCCGTCTATTTATTCTCTTTTTTTTTCTCCCCCATCTTCGCTCATGATGGCTCCTTATTCCGTGGGCTGCATCATCCCTCAGGGGGTCCCTTATTATCATGGCCGTGTGTCTGGGTCACGCATTTTCGCAGGTATGCTGCCTTTGGCCCCGAGTGAAGAGAGGCCTCAGGTCTCTTTCTCTATATATAGTATACTGCACATACATGTACAGGGGGAAGCAAAAAAAAAAGAATTGACTTTTCACTTACAATATCTGAGTAGCAAATGAAAGCTTGTTCAATTCCCTTTCAAATGGTATGAAGTATCATGGTCCCAATAAGCACCATGGCATGGTCACAAGAACCATTTGAATGCAAACTTTCCAAAGAAAATGTTGTCAGGAAACTCCTTCCTCTGAAATGCTGTTCTCCATCAGAGCTGTTTTTAGAGACAATTGGGGGTACAGGACCAGTAATGTAACCAGCAAACTTCATACTGCAGTCAAGAGGTGCACACATTCCCAACATTTAGAAGATGGGATGTGGGTGAGAAGTGCAAAAAATTGAACTGTGGGAATAAGTTGCTCCACTCCCAAATCCAAGTGCAAGCTGGATGGATATACCAGCGTATAATAATCCCCTGTCACCCACTGCATGCACACTTTTTCTGGATGATTGGATATTTGCTCCAAATTGATTTCACTCATTAATCCTTGGACATCAAAGGGTTTGTTTCCATTGCACAATTGAGTTGGGATTTTTTTAGGGTTGGCGCATTTCAGTTTTACCCAATTTCACTGAAATGCTCCCAGGTTGAAAAGGCTTCATTTGGAGAAAATCTGGGAGGCAAGTTTTTCATAATACTGCTTTCTGTGTTTCACATTCTGGAACGTTCCGCAAAATCCCACCTAGCAACTCTCTACTCCAAAGCAGACAACTTCATTGTGCCTCCTGCTTACATTGTCTGGTTTGCAGTCATTTGCCTGGTCTCCTTTCATTTGCATTGTTTTGGTTGCGCAGTTGCATCTGGTTCAACTCATGTCTATGAAGGTACCGCAAAGTGTATATACGGATTTTCAGGATTCTCCCATGCTAATCCTTAGCCAGGAATGACAGAAAAATGCCACCCAGTGAGGGATTTTTTTTAAATTTTTCATTCAAACTTTCTTGTCAGATTAGAAAAAATATTAGACTTTTTCCTGACTTAGGCCTTGGTACAAAAGTAAGTTTTTTTTCATTTCCAGTGCTCAGTGACACAACATTTTGTGAAAATATCCCAACTTTGCTGCACAAGGGTTAATCAAAATGGTCAGGTGGATGTGTGCTAAACATGGTGCATTTTCATCAGTAGCAGCAAATTTTTCAGTCGTATTTTGGTGACTTTGTGTTTCCTGCTGATGATTCCTGTTTGTGCTAATGATTAGGAAATGAGAGCTTAGAGAAAATCAACCAATGATGGAAAATGTGATCATTGGTCATTGCAATTAAGAATGAGTGAAACTGATTTTGAGCCATCCATTAGTAATACCCATCTCTCATTTGATTTTTTTCATTGCTACAGCTCAATTTGCTAAGAAACCATAGTAAGTAAAAATCAGTTCACTTTTTTAGGCACATCACCCTGTACATATGCAGGTATTTCTGGGGAGTCTGACAAACGTTTTCTGAAAGAAACATAAATGGCATATGATCGAGCTAAAAAACAATTATTCTCCAGAAATAAAACATTCTTTTTGGTGCAAGAGAAAAACAAATCAGCCCACTGCAACAATAATAATGTATAAATCGGCGTGGCGATGTTTTGCTGTGAAGTAGCTGCGGAAGTATCGCCGGAATTTTTGCGAGGAACAATGAAAAAAAATGTGCTTTTATGGAGAGGATAAAGATTATAAAACTCTCTCTTACAGAGGGAGAGAGTTTATTAGCATATAAGACTTATAGTCTAGATTATGTGCATAAACTAAATCAAAAATATTTCTGACGAGAGGCTTTCGTGCGATTCGAGAGAAGAGAAAGGAATTGGTTGGGATACTCGGAAATGAAAGTCGCAAATGTGAAGAGAACAGAAGACTTTTTTTTCCTATTTTCAGATCAAGCGAATTAAAAAAAAGGCAACCATTTTTTTTGAAGTACAGTACTTTAAATAATTTGTTCTTTTGTTTATTTTCTAAATTAATTTTCAAACGTAGAATTGTAAACAGTTCAACTGCCATCGGTGGTCCATAAACCGAATGATCCACGCAAAAAATGAAGCTATCACACTACCATGGATTTCTTAGAAGTTGAATAATTTTTTCAGTGCGAAAAGGATACACGGATATTTTTGGAATTATTGCATGCACGTTCATATTGAGATTCGGAAGAAAATATTTTCACACCGACTTAATAAAAGCTTTTTGATTACATAATCACTCGGGCACTCTTTCACACGAGACCACTAAAATCCTTTACAAAATTAAATCTAAAAAAAAAACTGAACTTATTCCGTTCCAAATCTCCTTGCAAATCAGCAAAGCGAATTTAATCCCGTGCCAAAATGAAAGTGGCCGACCTGCTGCGATTTTCACAGCAACGCAATCAATTCAAAGAGACAGAGAGAGACTCCGTGGGTTAGGAATGTGATTTCCGATGACTTTTTCTCGTGATAATTTTGTAAAAGAGCAATCGAAGAAGGTTAAAAATAGTTGAAAAAAAACATTGCATCGATCGCTGCATTCCTCAGACTGCAGAAGAATAATTTTTAATCCATTTCATGCACCCGGGTCCGTTACTTTTTCCTCTCATCAATTTCGGCGGTGCGAAATCCTTTTTCTCCAGTTGTAAAGATAATCATTTTTTATTTCATTCGAAGGGTTGCTACATTCCTAATTTTCTTGCAAAATATAATAGTGATGTCGTTTCCATCAGAGGCACTGGACCTTGAATTTATTTTTGATGTTTTTCTTATTCAATCCAAGGGGTAAACAAAAAATTTGGCAGTAATATTCAACAATCGAAAGAAGGTAAAACAAGAATTTTTGAGAATTTTCCCCTTTCCTAACACATCATCAGTACCATCAATAGGAATGTTTTTTGTGTGTTTCACGAAGAATTCATCCTATTTCGCAAGTCCTCGTTGACAAAAAATAAAAACGGTTTCCCAATTTTTCATGACAAATAAACAGAATATTCCGCAAAATTTTCGCTTCGTCCGAACCGGTTTATTTTCCGCCCGTGGATTCGATGGTTTTTTTTTTAACTGCGATTCCTGGTCTCTTCAGCAAGATTGCAGTTGCCTAAATTTATTCTACGCATGTTTTTTTTCGTTGTTGTCAAAACAAAAATGTAGAGAAAAAAAGGGAAGAAAACCCCGTGAAATAATTAGGCATGACATCCACGGGGGTGTTCCATGAAGCGAAGAAACGCGTTGACGAGCTCAGGTCCAGCAACGGTNTCCAAGGTTCTTTTCATTGCCAAATTTCTGGAAATCCTAAAAAAAACTGTTATTCATCCTTGAAGGATAGTTTTCCTGTTTTCCTCTTTTATTTTCACAACTTCACTTCTTTCCCAAGCTAACACGCAATTGGAATCTTCAATTATCCTGGACTCAAAATTGACAGTAAATTTGATCAGCCAATGAAAAAATTTCGATTCATATCAAGCCAAAAATAATTTTTGCCAAAAAATAAAAAATAAACTCACCATCGTGCAGGTTGGCACATTCCACAGCAAGGGATGCGAAGACGATGAATAAACTGATGACGCACTTCATCGTCCCCATGTTTTTTTTTTTTTTTTTGTTTTTCAAACCCCGAAAAAGGGAGGAACGAAAATTTGCAAAATTCTTTCTGCTATTTATTCCTTTCTTGTCTCGTTTCCGGATGCGCAATTTCCCCTGTATTCACTCGCGACACTCGTGAGCACCAAAATAAACCTGTCTTGGTTTCTTCCTTGTTCAACTGCGATTTGTTTTTTTCAAGATCACTGTAAGGTCCCCGGTTGTGCACATTTTTCGCACATCTTTCAATTTTCCTCGCCGAGAGATTCACTGGGAATCGACCTACGGATTCATAAAAAATTCCAGGTTAAAAGTAATTGCTCACTGAAACAGTTTTTTATTTTATTTTAATTTAAAATACATTTCAACCAGTAAAAGATGCAGTCTTGATGCCTTATTGAAAAAGTACATCCCAGTAAAAAATCTCATCAGAAGAATAAATCTTGAAAGAGCACATGTAAAAAGAGCAAGAGAAACTTATTTATAAGAGAAACTTTAAAAAATAAATTGTTATATGACAGAAAAAATCAAAACGATTATTACAAGAAGCAGCAAATAGGTTAAAATAAGCAAATTCAAAGACAAGAAACTACTGCCAAAAACAGTCATGAAAAATTTTTTTTTGAAAAAAAAAACTCAGGTACAGTACTTTTAAAATAGAGTAATAATTCAATTGATTTCAATAAATTTCCTCCTCTTTGAGTGTCTCTCCAATGAAACTAAGCATTATGGGCAAAAGAATTGTGAAAATGTTCTCAAGAAAAGTGTTTTTATCCAAATAATTTTTGGGGAAAACGTGTCTGAGGGATGCAGGACAAATCAAGAGAGACAATTGGAGACAGGACCATTTTGAGACAGGTCCAAATCAAGACTGGGCCAATTTGAGACAGACACTTTTGGAGACAAAGACAATTTGAGACTGGTGCATATTGAGACAGAGAGAATTTCAAGAATAGGACTATTTGAGACAGAAGCATTTCCTGTTTTCATTACTCTCTTGATCCATTGTAATACAGGTGACACCTTGCAATTTGACTTTGTGCAATTTGACCATCCAAAAATTCTATGATTGAATTTGCAGGGAGGTTGACTCACAATTTGGCCCTTGCCCCACAATTTGACCTGCTTTGGCATTTTTTGCGCTTTTTTGCATTGATATTTTGTAATTTTACAAAGCTTCTTGCAACATGACCCTAATTTGGTAATGGATTAGGGTCAAATTGCAAGGTACCACCTGTACACTGTAATACACAAAAAAACATCAGAACATTCTTCATCATTTTTCTAATTATGGCAATGGTAAATTGCACAAAATACTCTCTTACGGTCATGAAATCACACAAATTTATATACAAAACACCTTGAATGAGAAAATCTACAGCACACAAGTATTATATTGGAATATTCTTACTAAGCATGTTTCAAATATTTATAAATTTTTGAAAGAATATAATTCCCCAATATAAAATTCCCCAAGATTCACAATGAATATTCAGGAAATCAGAAAATTGTGTGAAAGGAAAAAAAATTGTGTGCGCAGAGTTACTTTTGGACTGTCTCAAATTGTTTCTGTCTCATATTGTCCCTGTCTTTAAATGTCCATGCCTCCAGCAATCATCCCAGACTCCAAAAGTTACTCTCTCAAATTGTCAATGTCTCAAATTTTCTGCTTTGATTTTTCCAGTCTCAAATTCCCTGTCTCAATTTTTCCATACCCTGTGTCTGAGGTACTTGAGTA
>CAJPEX010006855.1:0-11443 GCA_905338405.1 Notodromas monacha | reverse complement strand
TCACTGAACATCGTTGCTTCTTTTCGTCCATTATCCATCCTCCCCGAAAACTGATTGAAGATACTCTGAAAGTAAGTGCTTGAAAACCCCACATTTTTGATGGAATGCTTTTCAAGAGCCGAAAATGTGACAGCGATCCATTTTTCAAATGGTTTTATTCACACACAAAAAACCATCCTAATTCGGTTTATCCTTCCCGTGAGATTTTATTTTCTTTTTCAATTATGACTGACTGAGAGGTTTCAGTTACATGAAAATAAAAGCGTCAATAGATGCTTGCATTAACTTTTTTGTTGAACACACACACTCTTGTCATCCTGATTTAAAAAATTAATTTCTTCGCAGAGAAAGTCTACCTGCATTGTCAAATATGATAAACGTCAAACTTAATATTTGTCTATTGTTTCAAAGGTCCCAATAATAAAATAGTGCAGTTGCAAAATTCTTGGCAAGTTAAATGCACTTGACTAATGTTGAGTGCAAAAAAGTTACTTAGATGAATGAATGAATGAATGAACAGAACACTTTTTTTGCCGCTTTTCAGCATTCACAAGGTTCAATCAAGATTCCCACAACCAAACCCCCTTCCCACCCAACCCAAATCCACTCAATGACGTTTTAATCACTTCAGAGCAGGAAAGCACTAATTGATAACAAANGACGTTTTAATCACTTCAGAGCAGGAAAGCACTAATTGATAACAAAATAAAAGAAAATGCATTACAACATGAAATACAACTGGACATCTGACATGTATGCATACACCCATTCATTCCCTGACATTGGTTACAAAATATATGTAAAAAATTAATTTAAAGCTCAAGGTCTTTAGCTTGTTTCTGTATGAGGTTTAGTTGAATGAACAAATTCCAGAGAATCTTTGATGAGAACTCATATAAATCATATAGGTACTTAGATGGGCTGGCATGTTGTGCAATTCTTCATACAGTATTATGCAGTTTAAATATCATGACATCCTGGGGGATAGGTCTGCTGGGGATACACCTGCAACCTACAGGATGGTTCTCTGATGGCCATCTTTTGGGAAATCCTGCCAGATGCATCCACCTTCAAAAAATCATCCAGGCAAGAGACTTCCTATGCACATATCCTATATGCCTATGCAGTCCATCCCTAGATAAGCCCAAATGCCGGATGCCCAAAGTATTTCATGGGTTTAACATAAAATCTAGAATAACATTTTGTCTTCTTTGCAGTCAACACAATCTAAAAAGAATACTGTATATACAGTTGAACCTCTCTCAGTCAAATTTCAAGGGTCCAGTAAACAAATTTAACTTAGGGAGGTTTTCACTTGTGGAGGTTTTGAATTATAGAGGCTTGAGCTTCAACACATATCTCTTTTGTTCTGGGAAACATAGAAAAATAGCTCAAAATTGTAAAAGGTGGTATTCTAGGGCTTAAATTGCTTCTTGAATGATTTGAAAGGATGCTGAACTTGTAGACAGGGGTTCACTAGCCCAATTAGGTCTTCCACATCCTTTTCAGATACATAAATTTTTAATTGTGTTGTTTTTTTATTTCTTGTGTCAAGAAAATCATAGCCAACAGGCCACAGAAAATTCAACTTACAGATGTTTGAGGGGAATGTTGTGGGTCAACTAGGTGTTGCCCAAAGCTTTTAAGTTTGCACCATGAAACAACTAGATGTTGCTCACAGTTGCGCCACGTTGCATAGAAGCAACTAGACACAAAAGATCAAAATGATATAATTCGGAATATTCTATGCAGGTATGAAACTTACATAAAATATTCTGCAATTCATACAAAACACATTGAGCAATCCTCTTCAAAAGGATTCTCATGAATTACAAAACACAACTCCAATAACCTGGCCTTCAGAAACATTTCCATTGGAATGCACCTGAACCTCATCCTCACAACCACAACAGATCATCAGAAAGCAATCCAACAATATATGTCTTTGAAAATAGACTTCAAAGTTGAGGACTTCTCCTCAGGCTGAAAATGGCTGATTGCCTGTGTGTGTCATTCTTTCACTTAAACCAATTTCTTTGTCCGAGGTCCAAGGACCCCCAACAGGGAAAAGCCTTTGTCCTAGGGAGGTTTTTTATGTATTGTTTATAAGGGGATTTGGAGGGGATATAAAAAAAATTTTGACTTAGGGTGCATTTGCCTTAGGGAGGTTCAAGTTATTAAGGTTGAGCTGTATATGAGTGAACCTCAATGACTCAACTAAGATAAAATAATTCACCCTCCTTGGATTTTCCCCAACCTTAGGCCTTCTCAACCAGGGCACCTTTTTTGACCTTAACCCTTGGGCAGCAGTGCAGGGGGTTACTTGCAAAATGTTGTGCCACAAGGCATACAAAAAAGGAAAACCTGGGATGATGAGGAGAGACAAAGTCCAGAAAAATCCCCATTTCTTTTTTTTTTTTTGGCAGAAAAAATTTCATAAGCCTTGGCTGTTGTGTGGAATTTTTTCACATTCCTTTCACATAGGATTAGCATTGGGGAATTTCAGACACAATGGGTTACCTTCCCCAGATTTTCCTGGACTTGGGCTACTCACCCAAATCTTTGTTTTGGTGACCTTTGGTCAAACCAAGATGCAAAAGTGTGCAAAAATTTTGCGGCACTTCTGTGGTATGGAATTCAACCCACCACCATCCATACAAGGGTTAAAAAAAAGAACTGAAATGTCACTGTGTGCAAAAATATCCCAACTTTGCTGCAGGATGCAAAGATTAAGACCGTTGTTTTGTCTGTTAAGAATCAATTTAATGTCCAGAAAATCACCATTTACAATTTCCTGTTATTTTCCCACCTTTTATGCAAAATAAAATATATGATTCCCTAACTGGAATTTGTTTACCCTGGTACCTCAAATTTTAACTTATAAAGAGAGGTTTGACTCTACTGTATGTTCCTCATATTTAGAAAGAAAAAAAAAACATACATTATCCCATCATCACATCAGCAGAGAAATTCATGCTATACACAGAAACATCTTTTCCCCATCATCATGAAGAAGTTGAGCCTAGAATCCCGTTTTATCTCCTCATCTTGTTTCCGTGACTTGGCAAAAGGTTTGTGGAGGCGTGACCTGACTGTCGAACACCATCATCATTTGCTCCACTTGCTCGGCATTCATGGGCATTCAAAAACACATGTTTGAGCCCGAAGTTACGCAAAACAAACCCATTCTTTTGGGGCTGAAGAGAGCTTGTATAAACGTTGGTTAGATAACCTTGAGCTCATCGATTGGATCTCTTACAACTCAGTCCCGTTTTGGAGGAAAATTTTTGGAGAATTCGCCAGGAAAAATGACGGGAATTTTGAAATGCTCTCATCATTTGGGAGAAGTGACATCTATATGGGGAAAGTGGAAAAAACGGTTTCTGGAAGCTGATCATCCAAGAGATGTGATGAAATTATGAGAACTTTCACTATAGTATGGCGAATTTTAATTTTTCCACACTTCTTATGGGGCATTCACAAAGTTGAAAGGTTTTATTTGACCATATGTCTGAATGGATGATTTACCATCTGAAATTCTGTACTGGATCAGTTGAAAACCTTGCTTTCTTTAATTTCACACTTGGTTGAAAATAAAATCCTTCCATAAACTTGAAAAAGTTTTGCTTTAAACTAGGAGGACCAGCAAATGGATTGAAATACATAGAGAATATTGTTGAAGAAATATTTCAAAGAAATCAATGGAATCATTCAGCAAAACCAACACAATTACACTCATAGTAGAGGGATTTTGACTTGATCTTCTTCATGAAAATTCCAGTTTTTGTTTTTCAGAATAAGACCATGCTGGAAAGAAAAGGCAGATTTTAATTGCTTTTCTTTCTATCCCAGAATTTTTAAACTCTGTACTTCTGAATGTCATCCTTTTGTGAAAAAAAAGATTCAAAGGAGAAGAATGTCATAATCGATTCATCAGTCAGTTCTTGTCTCAGTGTGATTATTCTGAAAGTTTGAAGTCACTCATGGGTATAAAGTAGCTGAGTTTTGAGTTCTGATGATTTTATTTATTGCTTTAAGTGATTTGTAGTAAAGTATACCACTGCTGAATTTTATTGGAATTGCTGTATATGCACAGCTGGGGAAAAAATTTAGAAAGATCCACAATCATTTGAAAATAAACACTGGACCCCTAATTCAAAATGTGTCAATTGAGTCACCATTTTTTGAAGATGTGCACAGCAGTACTGATTTGACAAGAATGAGCACCATTCTTAGCAACCATTCATCCGCTGTGTTTATATCTTCTAAATGAATTTATTATATTTTTATCTCAGTGAATTTTTGCATGTTTCTTAAAATTTCAATGTGGTATTATATATATGTTCAGGTCCTCTAAATCCTGAATCTAACTTTTGCTAAAAGTGTGGAATGAATGTTATACAGTACTGTACTCCGGAATATACTTGTGAATAAATTTAATTTTACAGCTGCTTGATAGAAAAAATGTCATAAAAGTCTAAAACATAGCATACACTCACACAAAATCCCATACAAATTTATATTCATGCTCAAGGAAATATTTTTCAATGAGATTTTATGGCAACTATATAGTCCTCCTTATCAAGCTTGTTTCAAAATTGTCCCAGATTGGATTGTGATTATCAAATAGGGACTCATTGCATTACATTAGATTGCAACTATTTGAAAAATCTAAAATACAGTGAAACAGAGTAAAAATCTGCAAAAACAATATCTAGCGCAATTACTGGCAAAATAAAGGTTCCATCCCTCTTTATTGAAATGTGAATGAATGAATGAACAGACAACTTTATTTGCCGCTTTTCAGCATTCACAAGGCACAACCAAGACTCCCACATCCAAACCCCCTCCCCACCCAACCCAACTCCCCCCAAAGACATTCAATCAATTCAAACCATGAAATAAAGCACAAACCAATGGCAAAAACAAAAGAGAACAAACTCCACAAAATAAAACTGGAAATCCTACAGGTATGCTGCTTACACCCACCCATCCCCAATATTGAAGACAAAGATATCGATTTTACAAGACAATATTGAAATATGATGTCAGAAACCAAAGTGAAGCATAAAGTAATAAATTTTTTCAAAAAAATGACAATTATATTGAGGACAGAGTCTCCAATATAATTTGATGTCGAGTGTTGGATAAATAAAACAAGTTGATCAGTCCGGGACAGGACCGGGATTCCTATTAGGAATTCCTAGTTTAAGCAATTAAATATATTNAAGGCACAACCAAGACTCCCACATCCAAACCCCCTCCCCACCCAACCCAACTCCCCCCAAAGACATTCAATCCATTCAAACCATGAAATAAAGCACAAACCAATGGCAAAAACAAAAGAGAACAAACTCCACAAAATAAAACTGGAAATCCTGCAGGTATGCTGCATACACCCACCCATCCCCAATATTGAAGACAAAGATATCAATTTTACAAGACAATATTGAAATATAATGTCAGAAACCAAAGTGAAGCATAAAGTAATAATTTTTTTCAAAAAATGACAATGATTTCATTTGAATCACTTATTTCCTCAGGATGCGTCATCAAACACAGGGTTTATAATGTATAAATCTTTAAAAAACATAATGCCTGAGCAAGTCTATGTTTTGCCAAAAAATCTGCGAACCAAACGGCTGTTAACCGGGGCATTGCCGTACTTTGGATTGATGTAGGGCAGTTTATTTTTTCTGGTTGCCAAGCATGGCTTAAACGTGTAGCATACGGTTCAAGGACACGCTCTTACAACTTGCGGTTAATGACTTTAAATTCCCCTGGCACAGAATTAGGGCATCCGCCAGTCAAAAAGAAAAAAAAAATCACGCTGAGCAATGTTTCTTCATTTCTTTTTATTTAGGACGTCAGTCAATCCTTGTTACAGAAAGAACATTTAAAATATTGCGCCTGTATAACATATTTGGTTGATTTATGGGTCATTGCAAAAGTAACTCGCTGAAAAAGAAGCATATTTTTGAGTGTGTAAGAATAAGGCATTAGTTGCATTGGATGCAATAGTAATTCACAAACAGTTCAAGCTTTATTTGTCCCAGCATTCACTATGTTAGCTTTATATTTAATCCAGAAGGGTAATCAATTTTTGACTCAGAATAGCTCAGTAGAAAATTGAGCTGGGACAATGAACAAAACAGCAAGTGACAGTTTGTTCATGACACTTTCAAACATTTTGTAGTTGTATGGTTCAAAGTACCATGGCATGGTCACAAGAACCATTTGAATGCTGACTTTCAAAATTAAAAGTTGCCAGGCAAACGCTTTCACTATACTGTATACAGTACAAGGCGCTATTTTCCAGAGCTGACTTCAGGGATAAATGGAATGCAGGACCAATGATTTAACTCATCTGTGGGAAAGTCAGACATTTTTGGTAGATTTTGTATGAACTTCAGAATCACATTTAAAAAAAACATGCCAATGTGGCATGTTTTCAGTATTCACAGGGCAAACTCAGGAAAAAATCCTGGACTTTCCAAAAAATTTTCACAGAAACATTTTGCTCGTAAATGAAAAATTTGCCTCTTCAAGGCTCAATTTTTTCCCCTGACCCTGTGTTATTCCCCATTCAAAGATTAAATTTAAGCTTGAAAGCCATGAGCACAGGTTAGAGGTTACATGGAAAAAGTCTGACTCAGGAAAATTTCAGCTTTTGTTTATCCTTGGATAAAATTCAACTTCTCTTTGATTCACCCTGCAGGGGTTGCATAATGTTGGTTAAAAATGAAATTCTGGCCCAACCAAAAACAGCAGAGCTTTGCCATTCAATGAAAAGGAGGCTGTCACCATCCAAGGGTTAACTGAAAAACTTCATACTGCCTTCAAGTGGGTGCACACATTTCCAGAATTCAGAAGATGGGCCTGAGAAGTGCAAAACGAAATTTGAGCTATGGGATATTTCTCAACTGCCAAATCTTGACACAAGCCCACTGCTGGGTTCCAGCCTCATCTGCATGAAAATATTTTTCACAATTTAATTGAATAATACACATTATTTTCTGCTTTTCAGTATTCACAATGTTCAAATTTCCACATCCAAACTCACTCTCCTCCCCACCAGCACTCATCCAAACACATTTAATCATGTTGAGGAGAAAACAAGAGAGGAAACCAATGAAGGTTTCCTCCTCAAAGCTAAAAGTTTAATTTGAATTTAAGAGTCAGTCTGTCTTGAACTCTTGGACAATTATCTTTTCATCCTTTGAGTTTTCAACACACGTGTTTAGACACAATGAGGACACACAATAGTTTAATACAAAAAGTTAAGACAAAGCACTTAAGAATCCCGAATAAGAAACTTAGGTAAGTTGAGACGACTTTGACAGTAATATATAATGATTCAAAAGGCTGATTGCATGGATTTTTATTTATGTTATTTTGTGATCCTTTATCACAAATCCCCTCAAAATTGAAAATAGAGAATTAAACATCCCGAAATGTACAATTGCACAAGTTTCAGATGGCTGGATTGGTCCCTTGTGACTTGCTTGGAGGGAAAAAAAACTGTGGTGCCCCAATTTTTCAACAGCTTTTTGCTTTAGAAACAAAATCTGACTTTTTCTGAGTCAATTGGTATTCCTCTCTCAAGTAAAAATGAGCGTATATGAATTTTCTCCGCTTAGTTTTCATAAAAAATTACTCAACTAGGGTCAACAGTATCAACACTATAGGCGCAATAATTGCTATGTCTGCATGATCATTATTGGTCAAGCTTGACTGATTTTTCTTTACAAAAATATCAAGTAAAACGAATTTCGATTGCGAAAAAAAAGCACCTGAACCCGTTTCAACACTATAGGCGCAATAATTGCTATGTCTGCATGATCATTGGTCAAGCTTGACTGATTTTTCTTTACAAAAATATCAAGTAAAACGAATTTCGATTGCGAAAAAAAAGCACCTGAACCCGTCGAACCCAGAAGTGCCAGTCAGTTCTCACAGCGGAAAAAGCTGTGGTGTATTAAAAGCTTCTTTGCGTGTTCGGGACTGAGATTCTCTTTTCATTCAACTATTATATATACGAGTATATAAACAGCAATTTTCTTTTTCAGTAAAATTCCAAACATTCTGGACCCTCATTACTCACATTTTGTCTATTTTCTTAAGCGAGAAGTCCTGCGATCTTAAAATCGCTGGAGAATGCCAATTATTTTATTTTATAAAAACCTTGAGCCTCACGTAATTTTTTTCGGTCAGAATTCATGACTGCGACGAATTCGATAAGCACGTTTATATCATTCATGTCACAGATTTTTTTTTAAAAGATAGGGAGCTCGTGATATAATTACGAATATATCACCGCCAGGTTAATATTGCCGGAAGAGATTTTTATGACCCGCGGGGCGATCTTTTAAAAACTCATTGCTTTTCTTATGGGACATTAAGCCTAAATTTAGCTCGGAACCCATGCAATTTGAGGCCGTCATTTTAAATTTTTTTTAATGAAAATATCTTGATTTCAAAAGTGAAAAATGAAATTGCCATTCATTTTCAGAAAAGCAGGCTAAAACTTGGAACGTTTTGAAGAAATACTCAGAAAAAAGAAAAACTTAGGTGATTAAACCACGGCAAAATATTTTTCTTTTAAACAAAAAGACTGAGGATGATTCATGAATTGATGAACAGTTGATGGATAATTGTTCCCTCACTCCCTTGATTTTCAAAAAAAACAAGCTTCGATATTGACAAGCTCAAGCGAAGATTTTGGTGAATTTTATGAGAAACGCCAAATAAAGTTCATGAGTAATGCCGCTCTTTTAAATAGTCTAATAATAAGTACACCCTTTTTGCAGGGACAAATTACTGTCCTTACTCACCAAAGACTTTTAAGCTCATTTTTAGTCCGTTAAGGACAGAATTAAAATTCATATTTTCACGCGATGATAGAGGGAAATTTCAAGGATATTCAGCTGTTTTTTTGCACGACTTGCCAAAATTGTACCAAGGTCATCAACCTTGGAATATTGCATTGGATTTTTAGTTCTCTGTTTGAAAGCATAAAAATTGAAAATACATGAAGGAAAGCTCTTTTTAACGAATAAATTGGCATCGGGAATGGCAGAAGAAATCATGTGCACTCTATGATATCAATTTTTTGCACCATCAGCCAACATTGAAATAAAAGAGAGCAAAATGAAAATCTATAGACACGTTAATAAGCCTGATAGAAACAGCAACGACAAAAAAACCTCTCGAAGAATTTATTGCCAAATATTTTACAGAACATATGTCGTTTTATTGCACACGAAACGGCAGTAAGGAACCCGATGGAAAAAAAGAAGAAGAAGTACCTTCAGTTGGAAGGAATAATTGGCGCAATTTTCTCGCAATTTCGCCATGTCGCAATAATTCTTCTCCCACTTCAACAACAGCAGCGTGGCAATAAAGACAGGCTCATTCTCTTTTTTGTTGTTGTCATGATTTTCCTCTTTTTTTTTTTGCTTGAGGACGGTGGATGGTATGCAATTCTCCACCTTTGACTTTGAATGACAACCGACACTTCTGCTGAATTCAACTCGGAAAAGAAGCGACGAAAATTACTATTCTTGTGTAGTTCTTGCTAAAGAAATGTCGCAGACTTCTATCAGAGGAATACATTTTTGAGTAAATAAAAAAGAGAAAAAATTGCTGTAAAATCGCTGGCAAGTCTCAGAGGAAGAAGTGAGTGGAAATAAAATTAGCAACTTCTAAAAATTCAAGTGCAAAAATGGAACATCTGAAAAATCATACCCTGAAACATGTTTTTCTGCTTATTTTCCCAGACATGAACCTGAGTCTGAGAAATGATAAAATTTGCTTTAAACTTTTTTGCAATTCTCCAACAAAAAACTGAAAACATTTACAGTAAGCAAATTTCAAAACAGCAAGTGCAAAAAAACAAATATCTGAATAGAACATCATACCCCAAGACATTCTCTGATTTTTTACAGAAAATCTGTCATAAAAATGAGTCCAAGAATTGAGAAAAATTTTGCTTCAAAATTTGTGGCTAAGTCTGCAAGAAATAAAAGGATGCGCAAAAAAGAGCCAATTTCAGACACACAAGTACACAATTTTCCAAACTGAAATTGCATACCTCTAGACTTGTTATATTCCACTTTTCACAGAAAAAATGGCATATGCCAAAAAAAATGATGTGTGTTATTTAGAAAAATAAGTTTTAAGATTGGCTAACTTTGTGCTAATCTCCAGGAATCCTCAGGGACCATGGTTGACCTCAATAAGTTCCCAAGTTTTTCTCTGAGTAGAGTTTTGTCNCTGACTTTTTCTGAGTCAATTGGTATTCCTCTCTCAAGTAAAAATGAGCGTATATGAATTTTCTCTGCTTAGTTTTCATAAAAAATTACTCAACTAGGGTCAACAGTATCAACACTATAGGCGCAATAATTGCTATGTCTGCATGATCATTATTGGTCAAGCTTGACTGATTTTTCTTTACAAAAATATCAAGTAAAACGAATTTCGATTGCGAAAAAAAAGCACCTGAACCCGTTGAACCCAGAAGTGCCAGTCAGTTCTCACAGCGGAAAAAGCTGTGGTGTGTTAAAAGCTTCTTTGCGTGTTCGGGACTGAGTTTCTCTTTTCATTTAACTATTATATACGAGTATATAAAGATAATTTTTTTCTTTAGTAAAATTCCAAACATTCTGGACCCTCATTACTCACATTTTGTCTATTTTCTTAAGCGAGAAGTCCTGCGATCTTAAAATCGCTGGAGAATTCCAATTATTTTTTTTTATAAAATCCTTGAGCCTCACGTAATTTTTTTCGGTCAGAATTCATGACTGCGACGAATTCGATAAGCACGTTTATAGCATTCATGTCACAGATTTTTTTTTAAAGATAGGGAGCTCGTGATATAATTACGAATATTTCACTGCCAGGTTAATATTGCCGGAAGAGATTTTTATGACCCGCGGGGCGATCTTTTAAAAACTCATTGCTTTTCTTATGGGACATTAAGCCTAAATTTAGCTCGGAACCCATACAATTTGAGGCCGTCATTTTAAATTTTTTTTAATGAAAATATCTTGATTTCAAAAGTGAAAAATTGAAGTGCCATTCATTTTCAGAAAAGCAGGCTAAAACTTGGAACGTTTTGAAGAAATACTCAGAAATAAGAAAAACTTGGGTGATTATAAACCACGGCAAAATATTTTTCTTTATAAACGAAAAGTCTGAGGATAATTCCTGAATTGATGAACACTTGAGGGATAATTTTTTCATCTCTCCCTCGATTTTCAAAAATAAGATTCGATATTGACAAGCTCAAGTGAAGATTTTGGTGAATTTTATGATTTTGCGGTTTATTTCAAGTACTCATTACGGCGAGAAAATTTATCAGATTATTATTCATGTGGGAAAAACGTCCCTGTTTAATGACAGGAATGAGTGGTTTCTGAAAATTCGAGTAAAAATCAGGCAA
>CAJPEX010006853.1:0-11450 GCA_905338405.1 Notodromas monacha | reverse complement strand
ATTTAAAAAGAGGTCTTGGAAACAAACCCGAGTATTTCCTGGATAACATTGTATTTAAAAATGTATGGCTTCAAAATTCAAGACAAATCAACATACGTATTTCATTTATAATTTCCGAAAAAAACATTTTTGCGGGAAAAACTTGAGACGAGCTGTAATTTGCTTCTCAATGCTGCAGGTATAACGTGCAGGTTGGGTTAAAAAGTCCAAGTTTTTTCAGAAAAGATAGTGACAATTTTCTGATTGGAATACAATATTAGTTTCAATTAAAAAAGTTCAAATCAAGCCCCACTTTACTTTCAATAAACCAGGAATCACCCTTATAAACAACATCATAATAATCACGTTACGTTGAATAAGAGTGGATAAAAAATGGCCAGATACTTTCCATACCTTGTATTTTACATTGGAATAAAAAGATGAAGAGTTCAAAATTTCGGGTAAGTAAAAATATCCTACCATCAAAATGCATTCGCTGAAGTAAAAGACCCTTTTTCAATGTCTCGTGTGACAAAATTAAAGGCTGTCATTGAATATCCCTCGTCCCTCCTAATCATTTATTTCCTTCAGACCGAACTACAAACTTATGGTCTGTGGAAGATCAGTGTTCCTTGCGTTATTGATCATTTTAACGGCTTTTATCTTTATAAACCTTCTCTGAACCTGTTAATTTAAGGCACTTTCGATGAACAACTCGATTGTTTTCCTGAAGACAAATTTGAGCCCATAAAAGATGTATACCCAAGGGAATGAACTCCGAGCGACATTAACAAATGTTTAGACAAATTCGGAATTTTAAACCCTCTACCACAAGTGCAGAAATTATGGCACAATTGTTTTGCTGGAAGATCCGACAATCATCGCACTACCCATTCTGAACATATCAATTGCGCTCAGATTTTCTTCCCTCAACGTCTAATGCACTGAACATGTTCACCACCAGAAAGGAAGAATTCAAAATGCATCCCCGTTCGTCTCTGTCCGAAAGCAATTCGATGAAACATTTTTTTTCCGAAAATGATTTCGTTCATATGCTGCGTCGAGAGCACTCGGAGCGAGCATATGAATCGCGGTACCTCTGGCGATATAGAGAATAGAAAATTTCCTTCGGAAATCCTTGCTATTTTCGTCTGCTTCGCGAATGCAGCGAATGTTGCAGAATGAGTGAAGCACGCGAAAGCTGGAGAGGATTACGGCTCCCTCTGAATCCTCGTGGCGGTACAAAGCCAGTTGAGCTGAGCAGAAAGAAATCTTTGGGGAAAAGCCTAATACTATCCCACAGAAAACAGCGACGAAGTCAAACAAGCTCAAATTGAAAATTGAAAATAACTGTAATCGGAAACACGCTCGAATCAAGAGCTCGATAGCTTCTTCATTTCTCAGAATTTAACTTCGAATTGAAACGTAGTGTGCAGTAAGTCTATAGTTCTCATTGACAAAATATTATTTTTATTGAGCACATTATTTTGGCTTCTGGAAGAATGGAATCAATTTTGTCGTCAAGCCGAGAAAATCTGCGGAGAAGCCAAAAAACGCGGTGAGATCGATCTGGATTCATTTCAAGTTATCAGACGATGCAATGATTGAAATCAAGCAAGGCTATGGAAGCTTATCTCGAAAATTCACGAAAATGATCCGTGTTACTGGAATAATTTTAATCGCCCAGATTCTTTTAATTTCAAACGATTTTCAATTCGGCAAAGCTTCAATTTCTCAAGAAAAAATTAGCAACAGCGGAGTATGCACCATGTTTTTTTTTTTTATTACTTGATTACAGTTTTCCTCTGAGCGAGGTAATAAAAATAAGAATATTTCTCAGTGAATATTGCCTTTTTTTAATTTCCGGCGAAGGAAGTCACAGTTCAATAATATAATTCATAAAAGGTGTTCGCAAAAGACCAAACTTTCGAAGTGCAAAAGTAATTTGGGCAAATTTTCCATGCGGAATCCTGAAACCCTAAAGGTTTATTTCATTTCCAGGTATCTCTTCCTTCTGGCAATTTTCATTGCGACTCCGGATGATTGTAACAGTAATCAGTGCACTTGAAATTTTATTTCCAACGTCTCATTGCTGTCCTGAAATCAGTTTAAGATAATAGATGTAGCCTATTTCGATGCTTTCTTAGCAGGTTCTCGTACAATTCAAGGTTTATTGTTTTGAATTATGTGCCGCAATATGCTGATAAATAATCGCTGCAGATGCGTCATTTTGTGCACCCTATGCTGGTGGGCTATATATAAGACGAACTTGTCTATAAAGATTTTCCCTGTATGAAGAATTCTTTGGTTCAATAGGATTACCTCCCGATGTGTTAGGGTTTCTCTGCAATGAAATTCAAGTGACCATCAAACATTGTTGTAGTGATAATTTCGTTGCAGATAACCCCTAAATCCTGTGCAGAGAACCCTGCGAAACAAAAAACAAAATTCTCTGTCCGATTTTTATGGTCTCTTGATTATCGTTCATAGAGCGAGAGGCCTTCTTTATAAGGATTTTTGGATGCATTTTATAGAGGTTCTTTGCAACGAAATCCCCTCTACAACGATTTTTTCGTCCCTTGAATTTTTGCTGCAGAGAATCCTCATGGACTAACACTTTCATGAGCACGCGAACTTGATCAAACTCGGAAAATTGTATGTGCTTCCCTGTCTTATCAGTTACATGGCAAAATCGGAAGCGATCAGGACAGATCCAGAGCTCAACCCCAGCATAGAAAATTGTCCGAGAGCCACAGAATAAGTCATTGCGGACGAGTCGGTCGGGGGAATCTGTCACGGGAGCCTAGGTTTGGCACGCCAACACGGGATTACCCGTTGATGACGCGCTGGCCCACGGATCACGCGTCTGCCATTAAGCAACTGACCTATCCTGGCCCACCAGCACACACACACACACCTGGGCATCGTGGGTACGGGTTCTCGGGCAATCGGATTGGGGTGCACGACGACAAAGACGGGATCTGCTGACCTGACCTCAGGGTCTCTTTTTCCGTCTCATGTACGGAATATAGTCTCATAGCATTTGGTCCACCTGCCTCATTATTTCTTGACGATGGGAATACATTTTCTTCCGAAGCGTAAAAATTCAAGTGAAACTCGGATAACTGCATGGCTTTCAAGTGGCGCGCAGAAAAATTGGGAACATCCATATCGATAGATAAATACACAAGCAAAATGCTAACAAATGTGGGATACAGATCAAAATGCAAGTACAGTATAGGGACACAGAAAAAAATGGTTTCATAGGAAAATTTTAATGGTCACTCACGTTCACGTATTATCAAAAACACAGCTCATCCAGATCAGTTAGAAACTTCCAGGATTGTCGGAATGAAATGATAATTTACCACACACTATACAAGCCTCTCCGAATATCCGTATTTATTTTTATATAATTTATCACAAATGAAGATTTTCGTTTTATTGAGTCAGCCAGAGTATAGAGAGAGTCTCACTATATTATCGAAGAGCCAGATAATATTTGGCTGATGGATTGTAATTTTTGTGTCAAATCACGAAATAGGACTTGGGTCTGAGTATGTAACAGGCTAATTCACGAAATCACGTTTTCCAGCGTTGTTTTTTTTCCACCTCCGATTAAAAACAAAAGTTCGGTTCACATTTTCTTGCACTGTACCCGAAATAAACGTCACACGGTAGTGGGATAATAAATGAACACTTCGCATGCTCACACAAAGGCAAATGAGGCCTCGTTCAATGCTAGACCGTGAGCCCCAATTTTCTTCATAAACTTATAATCATAGAATGACTTCTACAACAGCAGGAAAGTAAATTAATACCGAGCAAAAACCGACGGAAACCGGGGCCATGGAAGGAAACTCATTATTCATAATCAAGCACAGGCAACTCGTTTTTCCGGATGTTCGCGGTGTGCGGAAATATCCACGAAATGAATTGAAAATGAGACAATTCGGCGCCATAAGGTCTCACGAAAGAAGCGATTAAAGTATTCAATTCGCGTGGATCAGGTATTCTGCTGGCAAAGTCCACGTGTCTATTTCCGGTGATAAAAAAAAAAAGATTGCCGTGAGACCGTCAAGGTCAGAAAGTCAAAAAAATTGTTTTCACCTTTAATGCCAGACATTTTTCTCTTGAGTTATGTCGGGGGTGTAATGGTTGAACACGAATCAACTGAACGTTGTATTAGGTGAACGATTTGCGCGTGTCTTGAAAATGATTTATGCTAACCAAAGTTATTCCAGTACGACGCAGTGGAAACGGTGAAAATGGTATTCACAATCTAGATGGTACAACATGGGCACTCGAGAGTCGTGACCAACGGCGATGATTTTCCACCTGCTGACCCAACGTTAGAGTTTTATGACCCGTCGGCACGCATCCGGGCACTGGTATAACTAGCATTTCTTCCTCATTTGAGCCGTGTTTAGAAAACCTGCTTTAGCGTAGGTCTGGTTGCCGCGAGGCCCATGGAAACTGCTCCAAACTCTTCATTTTTGTTATCCATCCGTTTGATCAGGTTTCCGTCGAGAAATGCCGCCGCGAAAACGAATTTTACCGGAATAGATCGCACACGGACGAATTTGTGTCAATCGTTTTGTTTCATGAAAGGTATGTGAATTGATTTGAATGTCTCGGGGGGGAAAATAGCCACGAAAATTAAAAATAAAACAGAAACAGCGAACTTTGACGTGCTCATTTCACGGTTCAGGAAAACGCATATACAATATTCGTGCGTCAGGTCAATTGTCGCGGAATGTCGGATGGGCCCAAAATTTGCAGATATATGGGGGTTATTTCGAGAGATGCATCAGACAATAGCCACATCAGCCAAATTTCCTTCCTTCGTGGAACAGTTTCGAGGTGGAAGAAATTCTTCACTAAAATGTATAACCTCTTGCCTTTGCATCGCGGGGGCTGTAAACAAAGGTTTTCGGGTATCTTATTCATACCAAATAATTATGCATGCATGCTGATCAATGCGTTAAAATGAAGAACCCAAGTGGATTTTCAGAGGGCATCTGAATATTTAAAGTATTCCCAGAAAATAAAGACGGCTTACGCCGATCAAACATCGAACAAGTGTATGATTAAGGCGACTTTCATGAAAGTCTAAATATTTAATGCCTAGCATTCAAGCTAGGGGGCGTTCGTCGGTTTTTAAGCTGGATAAAGCACGATTACTCTAACATGAACGCATAAAAAATTGGCCTCTAAATTGAACCTCAAGACTTCCATTAAAATTACCCAATATATTTTTTCGGAAGAACTGTATCGACGTTCTTTCGTTGAAACGAACCATGTATAAATATCGAGCTACTATTTTTTCATACATCGACCTTCTTCGAGAAACACCCGCTTTTAAAATCAGAAGAACTAAATCACTATACTTTTGATGACCCCGAAAACCACTCTCAACATTCCAGTGTGTGCTGAAACCGAGTCCTAAATTTTGATAGGGTTGTTGAGTTTTTGAAATGTAGCATCCTGATAAATTAACGTAATATCAATTAAAAGTGGAAGAGGACGGCTGAACTCATTTAAAACCCTGAGAGCACGCTCTCATTGGATTTTCAGGCTTTCTCTCGATTATCCCGCTGGTATAACGTTGATTTAATTGAATAAATTTGTCACGCTTGCCGTAATAATACTTAGACGCTAGCTAATCGTCAGCGTCTTGCATTTACTGTACTAAGGCTCTGTTTCTAAGATGTTTTGCTTCTTCGTCCACTTCATGATTTTCCTCCGTGATGGAAGTACTGGCGAGAACGAGGTTAACACAAACTCCTTGAGACGATTTTAAACCTTCTTCATGAGCTACACAATTTCGTATGTCATGCACACATTTCGACATATACTCGCATTTTCTTCCCTCAAATTTTATTACGCAGTCAAATACAGTGAGACCCCCAGATGCGGACGTAATTGGTGCATCAAGAGTGTCCTCAAGTTTATATGTCCCTAAGTTGAGTCTCGTTTTCCCTTAGACTCACATTATATAATTTTCAATTGGTGTTTTATGTACAAAATACTTACCATAATTCCATGAAAATAGAAATTGTCTCCCAATTTGAACTGATTCCAATCTATATATTCAAACACAATATGCACATTTGGGGAATTGAATTCTGATACATCTGTAGAGTACATAGAAATGCTGGCATGCTCTGTAAAAATAACATTCAAGTTAAAAAAAGAAGGAAGTCCCTCTCTGCAGGAAGTAATTTTTTTTAATTAGCTAAATGGATCGTAAATTGGTGAGAGAAATGCCCAAGAACTTTTTTTACATCAATTTTAGGGCTGGAAATATATGTTTCTTGTAATTTGGCCTGAAATGTATTTGCAGTTTTGTCACAAAATGTCCCTATGTCGAGTCAGTGTCCTCATGTTGGGCCTATTTTATTAATTTTTTATTAGGTAATAAATGTCCCTATGTCGAATTGTCCGCAGGTCGAGGCGTCCGCATGCGGGGGTCTCACATTTCAAATATTTCGAGGTGTTCCCTGGATGGCATGTTTTATGCCTTTATCACGCGTCAAAAAGCTCCCCTCCTTTTATACACGTTTGGAATTGATTTTAAATGCTCTTGCGTAACGGACTGAAGGATAATCTGAAATTATCTTTTTAACAGTTAATGAAAATTCAGACATACTGTGTATTCCATGAGTTTCAAGTTTACTTTCTAAAGATGGCGGAAGTGAACAAATCCTTGTGTAGCCGGAGGTATTTTGCTGCTTTTCTCTGGAAAAAGTTAATTTTTCATAGCCAGGATTAGGATTTTATCGAATATGGTTACGTCGATGAGTCGAAGTAACGAACTGATAGTATATTCCTAGAAATCGGACTGATTATACACTGAAATGATTTTCGAAATGCGAAGGTCCATGTATCAGCTTCAGGTTCAAACATCCAAGTTGAGAATAATTTTGCTCATCGAAAGCAGATCAAAAGGTGTCCTCTTCAAAGCTGATTAGGTAACAATTTTCAGTCGGAGAATTTCCTCGGCGTGTCAGGAACTTACAGCAGAATCTATCCATGAAAAGCAATCGCTTCGTGTAGGAACAGCAATGCATTCAATTTCTCGGCTTATTTTCTGATCAGGATAACCTCATTACTTTTCTTCTTCTTTTGAATCCCAGTCACGAGGTCAGGCAATAAAGAATCTGATAGCATAGGTCAAAGCATGAATTAGTACTACCCCAGCGACTGTGGTGCTTTGATAAGTACGTGCGGGAAAGATTTTTCTTCTTCTGTGTTAGCTTTTTCAACGTCAGATAGAATATCGTCAAATAAAAGACACTTCCTTTTTCGCCGAATTGGAAGAAAAATCATGCAAATATTTTGGCGGGGATTCCAAGACAAAAAATTGAATTTTTTATGGCGAATAGAGAATATTCCAACAAAAGAATCATCTTCCTCACCTTTTCAAATTATCTAGTTCAATCGAAAAAGTTCAAACCAACCTATAACGAAAAAAAGAGGTCACGGAGTCTCTATTCTTCGAACATGGGAACACACAGTTGAGCCCCCGAAATATATTTTCACCAAACCCTTAAAACCTGCAAAGATTTATTCATTATAACTGTAATGCCTGAAATAATTCATTAGTGTGATGCATGAAATAACAGTATTCATGACGACTTAACCGGAAATTATGAGATGTTGGCGTCTAAAAATACGGGAGTCCTTGATGTGATCGGCAATAGATAATTTTCATCAATCTGAACACTTGTCAGCGAGTAAAGAAATTGTGGAGAAATAAAAAACTTTTCTGACCTTTCCGTCCGATTTGCGAACAGCATCGTGGATCCGCCAGACGAGCTCCGGGCCAGCAGACGCCATGACTGGCCCGATGTCGTACACCTGACTTATGGGATTCGAGGCGGCGACGGCCTGAACCGGGGGCGGTTGAGCGGCGACCCCGGTCGCCGCGGATTTGAGCTTGCCGAACATATCGCCGCGAGGGGATCGGATCAGATGAACCAGGGGCAGCTTCTATTAACCCCGAACAGCTGGGTCAAAGTCACGCCACTGTCGACCTAGGTTACGTTTCGGAGACACGGAGGTTCCGCGTGCCCCGGTGCGTCCAGCCACACTGCGCGGCCCAGAACCGTGTGCGAGCACCTGTTGGGACACACTGGGCGGAGTGTCGCGGACGCGCGCTTCCTCCTCTTCCGGCCCGTCGCCACTTCCGCCCCGTCTCGCGTTTCCGGAGCCCGTCGTCAGTCTTCACTTTTCCAGGATTCAATCGAATTTTCAGCCGTTTTCCCGTACGCATCCGCAGCCCCGAGGCCTTCCTGAATGGGGTTCGGGTCAATTCTCACAGCGACGACTGGACAAGTGCGAAGACTTAGCATGTTACATGTTACTTATGGGATAAACTACCCGCATTTACACGAGTACCATACAGAAGCCCTTGAATGAAAAGTGCACCATGGGGTTTCAGTCAAATTATCCCGAGTATGATGCGCGCACTATTCTCAAGGGCTTTAAAACAGCAATATTACAAAAATAAGAATGCCCACATTTGAATCCATCAGACAAGAATTGAACCTGACATTGACTAATTTTCAACTGTTTCCATCAAAAGGATTTCTCGTTAGAATCAAATGTAATGCACGGACTCCTGAACTTCTAAAACATTTTTGAAAAAAATATACCTGTTTGTGACGGGCACCCCCATTTTCCCTCTTGAGTTTAAGAAATAAAAGGTGCACGTGGTAAGCAACTTTCATCAATAAAGAAAAAAGTTAATCCTTGCTACCTATCGCCATCTAGCCCTTGGATAGCAGCAGCCTCCTTTCCATCCCAGGGTGAAGTCCGACTTTTTTTCACTTGGGCCTGCATTTTTTTTAAAGGTTATGCAACCCTAGCCAGGTATAGGGAAGGGCAAAGTCAAATTTTATCCAGGGATAAAGAAATGCTGCAAAATTCTTAAGTTGGACTTTTCCCATAGTGACCTCTAACCTGGGCATCTGGATTTCAAGCTTCAATTTAACCTTCGAATTGGGGAACAACACTAGGCCACCAGGGGGAAAAAGCGATCCTTGAGGATTTAATTTTTTATATTTCTGGGTAACATTTTTGTGTGGAAAATTTAAAAAAGCAGATGTTTTCCTGACTTCACCCTGTGCACACTGTCATGGTTTTACATATTTTTATTTTCAATGATATTCTGTATATTGCACCTAAAATCTGCGAAAAAAGTCCGACTTTGCCGCAAAAGGGCTAGAGAACAAGACTCCAAAATATTTCTGCACAAAAAATTCTTTATTTATTTGACTCAGAAATCGCTTAGCTGATTTAGAACCATACTCGTATATGGAATGATGATGAATGGAATTGACCCGATGATGATTACGAGAGATGCTCCATTATATGCTCATGCAACGAAATAATATTTTCATGCAAAATTCTTCCTTCTTGTTCAGTTGTTGCACCTGTCCAATTGTCTACGGGCGAGTTGTCGGGTGGTCGATTTTGGAGTCTGCTTCGGAAAACAAGGGCTGCACTGCTTTCAGCTCAGGAATTCAATTTATTTTCAGGCCTTCCGCTTCTTATATAGGCGACAGGGTGAAAATCTCCTTTTTTCAATGAAGGTCTTCTCGCTGATTAGAGAGCTCGACCGGTTATTGTCAATGCAAGTTCTGCAGTCGTCGTCGTCTTTGTGAAATCCGCAGTTTTTGTTATTTCGGAATAACGGAGAATTCCGCAATCCAAAATTTGCATTTCCTGAAGAATCCAGCGCAGAAATTCCATGTTTCCTGACAAATCCAACTCGTGAATTACAACGACATTTACATGAAAAGAGTTTTTAATTTAAAACTGGAGAACTTCGGTGGAATTTAGGTGTGCACTTTTTGTGATAAATGAGAATGTTTTTCTTGCACGAGTTGTCAGGACTTTTTCAGCGCCATTATCGGTTTGAAAAGTTCTTGTCCACGCAAAAAAAAAAAAAATCCACGGAAATAAGCTATCAAGGAATTTTCTCAACTCATTTCTGAAACAAATCTTCAATGGCACGAAGAGAAATTATCGCTCAGTGCGAAGCAGAACTCGGATCGGATATTTCCTGAGAAAGTTTCCTTCGTGTAGAGAGGGAACTGGTGCAGCAGGCTCTTCACCTGTTGCACTGCAGTATATGAAGGGCAAACCCCGGGGGATGAAACCGAGCTTCATGCACATTGACAGTCAGACATTGTTTTATTCAGTCAGACCCATTCCTTATTCATTTTAAACTTTTCTTGGCTCTTGAAAAGTTAAAAAAGTTGGATTTTTCTATTGAGCTGAGCAACATATTTGTTATTAGCTATACTATCCTCATGCAGAAGATAAAGAATCCCGATAATAAGTTGGGCTCTCTTTGACTCAGTATTCCGGTTGCTTAATCGCGTGATACGCGAAGTCTTCATATCTTTCATTTTACAAAGCATAAATCACGAATAGCCACCTTCAGCTGCTAACCTAATCTCCAATAACTTTGCATAAATCACAGGCTGACGTATAACCACTCAACAATTTTTGCTTAACCTGTGTCGTAGAAAATGATAATGCATGCATACTCCCAACATGAGCTGGAATCTAGCAAGAGAAAGCCAGAAGTCAAGATTTTTCTAAAGTTCACTAGTGTAACCACGCATATACTTCAGCACAACTTACCTTGATGAAGTAATAATAATTACACTATGAATTATAAAAATAAAATTTGCATACACCCTCGGTTGTATGGACGCTTAAACTATTACGACGATAATCTACTTCAACCCATGCAGAGAAAAAATGTGCGTCCATTTTCTGAGATTTCCCCAATCGGAAACATTGATGAAATAAAATGGAAAGTTCACGAGTGTAACCACGCATATACTTCGACACAACTTACCTTGATGAAGTAATAATACAATTAAACTATGCATTATAAAAATATATTCGCATACACCCTCGGCTGTATGGACGCTTAAACTATTACGACGATAATCAACTTCATCCCATGTAGCGAAAAAATGTGCGTCAATTTTCCGAGATTTCACCAATCGGAAACCTTAATGAACATGGAGGGTTAAATTTCTTATTGTTTTCGTGGTTTCGAGAATCGGAAGGATGCATCGCATGCTGGCCATATGCAGGACTTCGTGAGATGGGGGCAACGTTGTGGATATGCTTTTACCCGAGGCGAAGCTTATTTCGAGGCAACATTGCATTCCATCGTGAGTTCCGCATTCCGGTGATTCGAAGAGAATGTGAGGCTCATCTGCGGAACACCGGAAGTTGTGTGGGCTGCAGCGTGTCTCGAAGCGGTAGCGATATTTGCGGACGATTGCCTCGCTCCGCAACCGGACGCGTTTCTGGGCTAGAAGCGGCTTATTGTCCAGCCGCGATTTCCATTTTTCATTTCGAATGGTGCCCGCGGCGTGGGTGTAGGATTGTCTCGTTGTTTTATTGGTAAAACAGGTCGAAAAAAGAATTAGGTGCAC
>CAJPEX010006852.1:0-11457 GCA_905338405.1 Notodromas monacha | reverse complement strand
TGGCCAGTGGGAACCCGAGGCTGAGTCTCAGCGGGCCCCGCAAGTTGGTCCCACCGAACCCGGACAACCCCTACGCAGCGGGTGACAACCAGACCAACGCCCAAGCTGCCCAGCTGTTCACCGGCAAGAAATTGTCCGGGGTCAATTTCGTGCTTTACGGGCAATACTGCCCGGATTTAAGTCAATGCTTCGAGGTCAGCATTGATAACGCCATCTCGAGTGCCCGAATTTTCGGAGTGTGAGTAACCTCTGAACCCCGCCGCGAGAGCTAATATTCATGACTCGTAATTTTAGACGAGGAAAGTAAAAAAAAAAAAATGCTTATCTTCAGTATTTGATTTCTTTCGAACGTAGAAAGAACCGTTTTGCGTCATTGTAACGACGGTCGGGTGCAGATGTTTTTTTTTTAGTCAATAAGATTACTTTCAGTAATTATATTTCATCATTTGTTTTCACTCGATATCTTCTGGGAGATCTTGACTTAGGACAAAGAACAACTTCCAAATATAATTTGAATCCAGAAAAAGTATTCAAATCAATGTTCATTTGAAAACCTTATTGTGCTTCTTTTGTCCACTATCGCTTCCTTCCTATTGAACAAAATGGAACAATAATTGATGGAATTTTGAGTACGGTATAATAGTTCCTTCTTTGACCCAATACTTGGGTTTTCAGGAAAGCTACAGTATTTATGTTTCTTTGATTGAATGAGATTATCTCAAAGAAGTGATTTTATGAATTTAAAAAGCTTTTAATTTTCCGCCTGCCGGAATGCTTGTTATTTGTTCGGAATTGCGCAATTTCTGCTTTCAAAAGAACATTTTTTTCAATGGAATTAAATGCATGAAATCATCATGCGATGCAAACAAATTGTGCTGACATGAGTTTGAAAAAATTATGAATCAAAATATTTGCTAGGTAGATTTTTGAAGGCAGATCGTTGTTGAAAGTCGATTTTTTCCTAAAGAATTCTTCGGCCAAATGTGAGAATGCCAATAAATGGTCAAGATGAATGGGTAGTACCTGCTATCAGGTTCATGAATTTATTTTTCAGTTTTACGCAATATTGTACTACGCACCGACCAGATATAATTGCTGTACATCTTTTGTCAAAAATCTGAATGATCTCGTGACATTTATTTTTGATACTGTACTTATTTTGAACTAAATTTTTAATAAATTCTTTTTTCGCTTGCCTTAAACGTCGACATACGAAACACATACAGTATCGTCAAGTAAAAATTCATCGAAACACGAACGTAGGTGATTATAAAGCCTTACTCTTATTACTTTGTTTTTAATATTTTCATGATTTCATTTGATCACGATCTGATTATCTCTCAGTACGGTATGCAGTCATAAGCGGAATATTGAAGGTGCATCGCAGATTTTCCGACGAAACAGAATTTACTAATTTTACGCAAATTTCAGCGAAACTCCAGAACGCGTATTTTGTCAAAAACAGGCATCAAGTGCCAATAGAGTTAAGCGAAACTGAAAACAGCGACTCTCGAAATGAATACTGTAGTCAGGAAAACAGAGCCAAAGAACCCGCGTCATTGGAAAATATAAAGTCAAAGGAAATACTTTCTTTGATCAAAGCAAATCCCTTTAGTTCTCTCGTTTGCCATGACAATTTAAGTTGTGGAAATGCTTAAAATCTAGCCTACAATAAGCTAACGAACTTCACTAAGTTCATAAGCACTAAAGTGCTTTTCTTGGCGCTAATTTCCCACATAACGGGGGTTCTGTTTGGCGCTGCTTACCTTGCTCTAGATAGATACATGGCACGTAAAATCCACAATAAAAGCTGATTTAATTTGTTGACGGCATTTCCTCCGAATTGTTATGCAAAACCACTTTCTGGTTCGTATACAGGTGGGCATTTTATGCCGGTTATGGATACGGCGTGAATGATGACCTGGAAGTGTCTTGGGTCTGGGGGAAAGACTATCACTACGATTTCTCGGAACTGAATGACATGGTGTCGTCTTTGCGATTCATCGGACCGGAAAACGACTTTTTGGCAGACTCAATAACGCTCTACAGCCAGGAGTACTTCAAAGCCTGGGAATATTTCGTGGCCACAGACATGCAACGTTTGCCGGACTGGGAATATTTTGCCAATTCTGCTGCCGTCACTGGAGCCTCACCCTGGACAATTTACGAGTTCAGTGAATTTTATGTCGCTGGAGAAACCCCTAGTTTAATTTTTGACCAGTTTCCGGAAGCAGTTGCTCAAATTTTTAGGACTGCATTTCTTTCATCATATTCATTCGATTGGTTTTTTTTCTCTCTCTCTTTCGGCAGGTTTGACTTTTTCCAGGGAAAGAGCTTGTGCCTGTTCCCGGCTCCTGATGGAAACCCAGGTCTGTTCCCAACAAAGCAGACAATGGGATTGAGTGTCATCATGTCAGTGAGGAAAGGCTGTTACTCGAATGTTCGTCTTTCGCCGATTCAGCTTCGCAAAAACCAAATCACGTCGTCTAGGAACGTGACCAAAAGATCGTTGGATGTTCAACAGTGAAGCTGATTGACCTAGTGATGGTTAGAAAAAGGAAATTCCTTGAGAATCCATTCGTCGGAGACGTGAATGGTCGATTTCTAAAATCTTCTGAATAGTTCACATTTCTGATGGTCAGTTGACATTCCATTTTGAGCGAAAAAGGAATTCACAGCTGTTCACAGTAGCAGGGCTCTCGTGCACAAATGGAGCCTTCCATATTTCGCGCGTAGCAGAAGGTCGAATTTCGGGGAAGAAAAACGAANTGAATGGTCGATTTCTAAAATCTTCTGAATAGTTCACATTTCTGATGGTCAGTTGACATTCCATTTTGAGCGAAAAAGGAATTCACAGCTGTTCACAGTAGCAGGGCTCTCGTGCACAAATGGAGCCTTCCATATTTCGCGCGTAGCAGAAGGTCGAATTTCGGGGAAGAAAAACGAACACTGATGATTTCAATAATATTTCTTTACCTAGTGGGAATTTCTGAACACGATCACCAACGTCTGGTTTTTTTTAATGGAGAATTCTTGCAGATAAATAAAAGCGCGTGATACATTTCTGTCGAATTGCAATTAGTGTACTTTTACTCGTTCACGTAGAAATATTATTTGACAAAATCTAAGCAACATTCAAGTAAATCTTGGAGCAACTGAGATAATACGAAAAACGTTTTGCATGAGGGAGTGGGTTATCCATTAACATTAATGAAATACAGTAAAAAGTACTTTTCAGCTTGGTATACAGTCCCAATTTTGACTATATTGTAGCATGCAATTGACTTTTGCTTAGAAACTTGATAATACCCGCATTCAATCACTTGCTAACTACAAAAATCTTGAAATGACCTCTAAAATTCCCACCAAAGAACATTTTATGCACAGTGGTTCTGGAAAAATAGCGCAGCAGATTTCAAAATTACATTTTCTATGAATCGCTTCTCGAAATCATAAGACGTCAATAAAATTGTCATTGGAGCCTTAAATTAGAATCTCTACTTGAGCAGCTACTTTGAAAAATAAACATGCAGTTTTATCTTCTGAAATTTCGGTGTATATAGCTGAATATTTGCAAAATATGACATGTGGAAGAGCTAGGACTCGAATGCTTCGCTTGTTAAAGAATTTACAAATAGGTATACAATGTGAATATTTCTATAAATTAAGTATTGTACATGCAGATTCGTGCCATTTTTTTCCTCGAAAAGTGCTGAAGAACGGAGCGTGGAGCGACATCTAACAACGGGAGATCTATTAACCGAAATCTGCCGTCAGAGGAAGAATCAACCCAGTAAATGTGGATGTCATGCCTTTGAATTGGTGGTACTTGAGACAGCTGGCCTAATAACCTTCCTTCGAAATATTTCCAACAGAAAAATGTCGACTGGAAGCTCTCATAAAAAAACTGATTTATTCCTTGATTTGTGAATGATCGAGGCTAAAAAAAAATTTTTTCAAAGCGCGCTGCCAACTCCGTAGTCGAAATCCCACCAGTTTTTCCTGCTGCCCTCACTCACATGGTCCACCAGAACTTGTCTTCGAGAGCTACAATAGGTCAACTTGTCATGGACCTTCTGCTTCACGTCAGAGAAATTATCCGTCGTGATATCGCGCTCCAGATACTCGCTGAGAGTCTCAGTCGCAGTCTCCAAGTCGCTCTGATTGCCCTCAAAAATGTCTCCCTGATTGCATTTCTTCAAATAGTATGCAAAAACGTAGGTGTGCTTCAGAGTTTGTCGGCACTCGAGCAGCACGTCCACGGCACGCTTCAGAAAGTGCAGGTCAACCCAGGTCAAGCGGGGCTGAGCTGCGATGACCTCTTCCGCGCGTCGACGCACGACGTCGTACAATTGCCGTTCGAACTCCACGGATTTCCGGTGGTTCACGAACCGGGAATAGTAGTGTAAGTAGCGGCTCAGATGCAGTCTTGACGCCTTTTGAGCATCTCTTGCAGCCTGGAAAATAAATTGAGATTCTTCAAGAAAAGCTGAAAGCGAACGTGATTGTCTAATTTTTCTTATTGTATTACAGATGGACTCACTCTTTACAACGATCTTGTATACTAGGATTTTATTTGTAGAACGATTTTTTTTGTCCCATTGGTTTCGCTACCCATGTTAGGGTTCTTTATATACCACAAAATTCTCTACAGCAAATTTTCTCTCGTCTCTTGAGTTTCGTTTTGGAGAGAGAGTTCTAGTTGAACTTCTTGAGAAGTTATTGATGCTTGAACTTTTCGAAGCATCCTTTTTAGCTTACTGTATATGACAGTAAACGGAATGACCTTTGAACTGAACCCAAGCGGGATCCCAATTGAATATATTGGATGCTCGATTGAATCCCTAATCCTTCAACTGTCATAAAAAGGAGATGCCTCACAGATTCTAAACCCGTGCTGCCAAACTCAGATTGGTCAAAGGGTCACCATAATAATTTTTTTCCCGAGGGTCGCATCTCAGAGGTATAGAGAGTACTTATGGACAACGATGGACAACAACTTTTATTAACCCTCGGAAAACATAAAAATGAAGCTATAATGCAAAAAATCATCGAACACAGCGAAATACTGAACATAGCATTATTTGGAATGTATAAGAGGAGTTGGACAAGGCAAGCGATTGTCACCGACAAATATTTGTGGGACTTCCATTTCCTAGAGGCTGCAAATGTTCCCGTTTTAAATACCAAGTTTNAATAGGTCAACTTGTCATGGACCTTCTGCTTCACGTCAGAGAAATTATCCGTCGTGATATCGCGCTCCAGATACTCGCTGAGAGTCTCAGTTGCAGTCTCCAAGTCGCTCTGATTGCCCTCAAAAATGTCTCCCTGATTGCATTTCTTCAAATAGTATGCAAAAACGTAGGTGTGCTTCAGAGTTTGTCGGCACTCGAGCAGCACGTCCACGGCACGCTTCAGGAAGTGCAGGTCAACCCAGGTCAAACGGGGCTGAGCTGCGATGACCTCTTCCGCGCGTCGACGCACGACGTCGTACAATTGCCGTTCGAACTCCACGGATTTCCGATGGTTCACGAACCGGGAATAGTAGTGTAAGTAGCGGCTCAGATGCAGTCTTGACGCCTTTTGAGCATCTCTTGCAGCCTGGAAAATAAATTGAGATTCTTCAAGAAAAGCTGAAAGCGAACGTGATTGTCTAATTTTTCTTATTTTATTACAGATGGACTCACTCTTTACAATAACGAGCTTCGTTCTACAACTACGATTTTAGTACGTTGTAGAATTTTGTTGTTGTCCCGTTGGGTTTGCTACCCATGTTATAGGGGTTCTTTATATACCACAAAATTAATCTACCGCGAATTTTCTCTCGTCCCTTGAATTTTGTTGTGGAGAGAGCGAGTCCACCTAAGTCGACCCTGTTGAGAAGTTATTCATGCTAGAACTTGTCGAAGCATCCTTTTTAGCTTACTGTACATGACAGTAAACTGAATGACCTTTGAACTGAACCCAAGCGGGATCCCAAATGAATATATTGGATGCTCGATTGAATCCCTAATCCTTCAACTGTCATAAAAAGGAGATGCCTCACAGATTCTAAACCCGTGCTGCCCAACTCAGATTGGTCAAAGGGTCACCATAATACTTTTTTTTCCCGAGGGTCGCATCTCAGAGGTAGAGAGTACTTATGATGGACAACGATGGACCACAACTTTTATTAACCCTCGAATAACGTATGTAAAAATGAAGCTATAATGCAAAAAATCATCGAACACAGCGAAATACTGAACATAAATGGAGATTACACTGAACATAGCATTATTTGGAATGTATAAGAGGAGTTGGACAAGGCAAGCGATTGTCACCGACAAATATTTGTGGGACTTCCATTTCCTAGAGGCTGCAAATGTTCCCGTTTTAAATACCAAGTTTCAAATTTCATTTAGTTCCTTGCATTATTTCACAAGCATAGCGTAATAGAAACCTTGGAGTGAGAGACACAATTTTGAAGCTTTAAAATTCAGATTCAGTCTCTGCGGAACGGACCCGGTCCGCTGGCCGGATGTTGGACAGCACGTTCTAAAAGAATATGCTTTAAGAGATGAGAAAAAATTCAAGATCCTCAGCGAACTTAAAGGAAATTCAGGCGACATCTATACGACGACGTGGTAGATTAGAGCCGCTCATGGTAGTAGTTACAGCAAATTATCGATAATTCAATGGAACAAAAATAAGTGAATAAGTAAGACTTAATCGCATCAATCAAGACGTAGATGAGGTTGAGGACAACTGAAAATTATGTAAAATACTAAAATATAATATACTCATGCATTACATATAAAGAAAAATACATATTTATAATCTTTTTTTTAAACCTGGGCTTCAGTTGCATCGAAGCGATTGCAGCTGTACCACGACGACCCGTGCGACTCCCAAGGTCCGAGACACACCCAGCAAAAATCGTACTTGCAGCTAGGACTTTTGCACATGACGTGATTGCACCCGCCATCCTTCTCGATTGGCACGTGACACCTGGGACATTCCTTGGTATTGGTGGCGATCCACTGCAGTGTCGGGCCGTCGCGTTCGGATTTGCGAAGCCAGTGGGCCAGGGCCACGCAGGTTGAAGGCTCATGCCATTCTTCGCCGCAGGCTACGCAGAAAACTGCACCACACAAACAGGTAACCTTTCGTGCCACACCCCTCAGTCCTTCAGGGAGAGAGATAGAGAATTAAAAAAACATATGAGAAACGTGTTATTTCGTATCGTCAGATTCAATCGATCAAAAACAGGCATCCACGATGATCCAACGGTTTCAGTGAACCTCAAGTAGGAAAAAAGGAGTCGACATCCAGACAGACGGACTTCATAATTTCAAGTTTTTCAAGAATAATGAAGTAAACGATGGTCTCAAGATAAAATACTCGTACTGCATTACATCAAATCATTTTTTAAACTAGAAACAGCGCATTTCGCAAAATCTGCTGTGACACAAAATGAGTCAAAAACCTGTACTTACAGCAGCTAAACGCGTCAAGATTGTAATTCTCTTTCCCAGAGAATATATTTAAATTCAGAATATGGTTCCCTGATGTTGGGCAATCGTCTCAATTGCGGAAGTCGGGTATTCCTTTCAAGTTGAGGATAAATATTTGGATTATAGTCTTTTCTTCATTCATGGGTTTTATTCTCGAGTTGTTCTGCTCATAATTTTTATAACACGAACTCAGTTGCACTTGGAAAACCAGTTTTAAATTTCAGCCGTGGGTTCTGCTCACGTGTGACTCATTCCCCATTTTTTCAAAATCCGCTTTAAAAAAAATGAAATTGTGCGTGGCATGCGAGTGAATGAGGTAAATTTCATTCAGAAATCCAAAACTTGAGTTAGAATCCTCCAAGAGAGGGAAAAATGTTGTCCTTTTGGTTGAAACGCTTGCACCTCCGGATTCAAAACGAATTATCAATTTTGAGAAGGATAGGATCTCAGATTCAAGTCAAGGAGTTTTTCTTTTTTTCTATGACGGTTGTCCTGAAGCGGAAGGGAGGTTTTGCTCACTACTACGAGGGTTCATTCATAAGATTTGAGACTTTTTGAAATAGATTCAACAGAGTTTCAACAATTCCAATTTTAACTCGCATAGTCCCATCATTTGACAGCGTTTCAGTGTTGTTCAACATACTCTCCGCCAATTTCAATACATTTTTCCATGCAATAAATTCAGCAATCAAAACAGTGCACAAAATAGAGTTCAGTTAGTCGATTAAAGCTGCTCATTGATGGTGGAAATAAGGCTGTCCCGTTTGTCAAAATCTATCCCTTTCATCTTGTTCTTCGCTGTTGGGAACAGCCAGAATAATTCACAGAGGGTGATTAATCAAAAGATAGGACTCAACTTTTTTCACGGTTCTGATAATTGAATTCATTGCATAACAAAATGCATTGAAATTGGTGGAGAGTATGTTGAACAGCAGCACTGACGTTTTAGCAAAGATGAGGCTATGCGATTAAAATAAAATTTTTAAATTTTAGAAAATCTGTCATTGACCTTTTTTAAAAAGTACCAAAACTTATGAGCCAACCCACTCTGCTAGGCGTTACGCACGATGAGATTCGCCAAAAAATAACTGGCCAAAATCTCGAAAATGAATTCAATTTAGAAAAGAAAATAATATTAAAAGCCCTATATATTTAAGCCGAATCCAAGTCGAGGTCCACTAACCTATACCTTCCCGCACACGAACTGCAAATTCGCAATCCGGAGCCGGACACCACTTGACACTCTTGTGACTGTCCACATAAGAATTGACCAGGAATCTCGCGTACAGTTGCAATGCGTGCGAATCTGCACTCAGCAGCGACTCAATCTGCTCATGGGAAACGAGTTGTTCGCAATCACTTTGAGGACATGTCGCCCATTCGTTCATGGTGCCGCTGAGAATGCGCGATGAAATGTAGTCCCTGTAACAGTCCCTGCAAAATCGGTGCCCGCAACCCGCGTCTTCTCCGCGCCACGTGGGTTTCGCGGGTTCCATGCAAATTCCGCACTCGAATGTCGTCGGCAGGGAGGATTTACTCTTGGCAGAACTTCGCCTCTTTGTCGGGGATCCTGGTGCACTGCTGTTTTCGCCTTCCTTTTCCGCTACAGCTGAAGAAATGAATAAAAGATGCCGCTGAAGAAAGATAACGCGTGTATAGTTTAATACTGGCATTCTGTGTTATGTCCATTTAAACCGTCAGAGCACTGGACCATTTTGGAGGCTAAAAGTAGCAGTATAATATGAAAAGGCAACAGATTGGATCACTGGTAACACTGGACGAATGACGTGAAGTAATGCACAAAAAATAATAGTAGGTAGTTAAATGAGTTTGCAGCATAACTGAAAATTTCCGTTGACACCTTGGTTACTTGAATGTACGCGGAAAAATATTCTCGTATGTTACCAATTGGCTACTATAAATCAAAATGAATCGTTCGTTTTTAAGGCATGATACGATTTCAAATTATATAAGCTATGATGTTTTGGACTATCACAATGGTTCCATTGAAAAGTCTGAAACTCCGTTATCCATCAGTACGAGAATTCGTTTCAAGTTTTAACGCGTTCTAAAATAACGAAGCTGGTGAACGAATTATTTGAAGAATATATGAACAAAACAGATTCTGAAACACGTTAAAATTTGAATCAAGCCTTTTTTTTCTTCGTACACGCGAAGGATTGCAAACCTCTTCCCATTTTTATGAAACTGTTGAAGAGGAATAAAATGCTCAGGGAAACCAACCTGATAAATAATTTTATGTCACCCAAATTATAGGCAAGAACTGAAGGTCGTTCACTCGAAAATTTTTCTAAAGCAAATGTCGCAATAAAAAATAAATGTTCAGCAAACTTTGTCCAGCTATCAGGTGACAAGAGAAAATTCTAGCATCAACACATATATTTACCAGTGAAAATAAAGGCCTGAGAACAATTCCACTGAATGTAGAATGTTGGAAGAAAAGCGGCCTGAAGGAAAAAAAAAGGTTTGATTAAGGAACGTCGATTTTTGTAATAGTCAGACGTGATGTAACTCAATAACTGATAGGTATAATGAGAGGAATAGGTTTTAGTCATTCACTTTTATTTCGTTCTTTTTTGTCCTTTCATTTAGCCTGATATCTATTTTTTATTTATTTTTCATGATCATTGTCTCTGACATCGTCATATCATCAATGCCGGGATTTTCTCGTGACACCGTTGTTGGATAAGGAAGAAATCCGATTCGGAAAATATTAGAAAATAAAACAACAAACTTTTGTCAATCCCGGCATCGATCATCATTTGCACAGCGTTCTCGGGCCCTTCGTAGTATTTTTCCAACAAGCTCTCCTTGTCCCAGCCGTGATGCAGGAGTAAGAGTCTCGTGACAGCATCGGCCCTCCCGTCTTTGTTCTCATTGCCTTCCAAGGCTGAGCAAAGATAATACTGTTATTTAATAATATACGAATGATTATTCATCTGTTCAAGTACTGCTTATATAAGCAATTAAAATTCCTGACCAACCCGAGGCTTATTTAGTCTCAGTACTTCGGTATAAAGACAGAGGAGGTCCGATTTTCCGGAAAATTAATAAACGTGTACAGCAGAATCTCGTGACAACGAAGCGTTTGGGACCTTGAAAAATGTGCATCTTATAAACAAAAATTCTCAACAACGTAATGACATTTTGGCTTTTGGACATAGACAAAAAACAAATTCGTTGTTAGCATTTTAAGACATTATAAAGAGATGATTCGTTGCAACGAGATCCTATTGTACACCAATTCCCAAGAGTTCAACGCTTCGAAAATGTAAACGAAGGTGTCACTACAAATCAACTCGAACGATTCAGCTTCTTGAATCGAGAGGAAAGTAATCAATGAAAAAAATTGTACTCGGACATTTCGTATCTGCAGTTCATTACTTATGTAATGCTTGTTGTACTTCATTTACCTTTATTTTTGCAATTTTCATTTTTGGGTCAGCGTTAGCGACACCTACTGTCGATTCACCATGTCACCTACAATTCTTAGTTTATTTCAAAAGCTGCGTTTTTAAAAGTTACAATGAAAAGAAACTAGAGTAATTTTTGCATGAAACTAAATTCGGATCCATTTTGGATGCTTTAAAATTGGTTTCTGGTGGACGAAATATCACAAGAAAGCCTCGATTTTCTCAAATAGGGAACGGACAATGATCGAGGAAAAAATATCTTCGAGGCTCGTCAATAAACTATCACGATAATTAAAATCCGAAATTCTTGAATAATTTTCTCATAATTAAGCTTAAATTTTACGAATACATTAATGATATACCGTATATGCACATGATCCTCCTATGCCTCGTCATTTTTTATGCTGCAGTATAACAAAAATCAGCAATTCATTGGTAAAACAGATGGCACATTATATTAGGCTTAGCATAGCACTCGAAAAGATACGGTAAACATACGTATCTTTTCGAGCCCCTCGTTTTTGCAAAAA
>CAJPEX010006851.1:0-11457 GCA_905338405.1 Notodromas monacha | reverse complement strand
AATGCATTGAAGTGGGGAAATTCCCAATTCACCACAAATTAAACCAAATAAAACAGTGGTGAGGATTTTCTCAGGTCAATTCAGGGATAACATCCCTTAAAAAACACAAAAGAGACATCATTTCATGCCCAAAGAACCCTTAAGAAACAACAATTACATCAGTTCAAACTTTAGCAACATTGGCTATACACTTTTGTAACATTGGCGATAATTTCTTAGCAACTTTGTAACGCCGACGTACATTGGCGATATTTTTTAGCAACTTTGTAACGCCGACGTACATCGGCGATATTTTTTATCAACTTTGTATCGCCGACGTACATTGACGATATTTTTTAGCAACTTTGCTACGTCGGCGATATTTTTAAGGTGCAGCTTTGACAGGCAACATATACCAGGAACTGAAAATCCTGCAGATATAGCATCTTGCGGTAGTATGGTACAAGATCTAAAAAATAACAAACTCTGGCTATATGGACCACAATGGTTACCATATAGAGAAAAATGGCCTAAACAACGAGTACGCGTAAACTTAGTTACAGAAAAGGATGCACTAGACAACAATATAAAAATCTTACAAGAACAACAAACGCTCCTTAAAATATTTACAGGATTGTTTACATGGGAAAAAATAGTAAAACGTATAGCAGCGTGGAAAAGATTCATCATATTTTTCCCAATACTAATAGCAGCAGGGTTTTTTAATGATCGTACTTCACAGACTAAAAAACAAAAAATCAACTTTTATCCGTTGAAAGAAATTTTCACTGCACATGAAAACGCTAAATCAGAGAAGTCAGCAATACGACTAATACAAAAATGTTATGCCTATAGGGAATGGAAAACTTTAAAGGAAGGAAACAATATACCAGAAAAACCTGATTTAGTATGGGATAAGACGAATCAATACATCATATCAAAAAGCAGACAAGAAATAGATGAAAAAACACATGTAACCAAGGATGATCCAGTACGACAAACCTTAATTTATTTACCAATACCAAAAAAAGGTATGAAAGGTAATCTCATTAAAGCATTCTTTATATCAGTACACAAAAACAATGGCCATTGCTCCACAAACAAGATCATGACAATTGTTTCACAACATTATTGGTCACCAGGATGTCGAAAAATAGCGAAACAAGCACGAAAGGAATGCTTTCATTGTCGACATTTTGATGCGAAACCGTACCAAGTGCCTATCGCACCATTACCAGATTACCGCTATGAAGGGAGAATGCCCTTCCAAAAAATAGGGGTTGACTTTGTTGGTCCTCTAGAAACATTGCATTTAAAGAAGGAAAATCGCAATATACATAATGCAAAACAAAAAGGAAAAAATAGAACTAAAGGCACTAAACACATTAAAGAAATAGAACCGAAGAAGATTTCACTTTGTGTGTTTTCATGTACAGTAACAAGAGCTATACATATCAAACCTGTAGCAGACGTGTCGCTCAAATCATTTATTGGTGCCTTCCAAACGTTTTGCCATCGACGACATATCACTCCCGAAGTTGTAGTATCCGACAATGCCATGACATTTAGAAGTGCCTGGCCAAGATTTCTTAAGGCAAATAAACATTACATAAAGAACAGGTTTAAGAGAATTACATGGTATTTTAATGCAGCTAGAGCCCCTTGGTGGGGAGGTTTCTATGAAAGACAAATGCAAGTAATAAAGGATTCATTAGCTCGAGCATTTAAAGGCATTCCGTTTAGTAATGATAATACTCTTCTATCAGCGATTACATGGGTTGAGAATTCAATCAATTCAAGACCTTTAACCTTTATAGCAGAAGATAGAGAGTCACCAATGATTATTATGCCAGCAATGTTTCTACATCCTCATCTCGCTGACTGGAACTCAAATGATTTACATTACGGCCCAAAACCACTTGAATTCCTCGAATTGAATGACAAAGGTGAATTTAACAGACAAACATTATTCAGACTTAAAATAGTAGATAAATTATGGACATCTTACTACAATCCATACATTAAATCATTACGGAAATTCCCATATAAGATAAAAGATTCCAAAATAACACCAGAGGAAGGACAAATTGTACTTCTAATCAATCAATCCTTAAAATCAAAATCCCCTTTTGAAAAATTGAAGTGGCACTTATGCAGAATCTTAAAAATTAATCGAAGCCCAAGAGACGGACTAATACGGTCAGTGGACATTGTAACTTCAACCCCAAATGCAGATGGATCATATTCACCACAAATTTTAAAAAATCAATCAGTACAAAATCTAGTACCTATGGAAATGGAAATTCCACAACAAGAAGAAATAGATACGAAAAAAGTAAATCTAATACGTTTACTACAGTCCAAAATAATTTCATCATAAACGTAAACGAAACGGACCAATTGCATTTGTATCATCGACAAAACAGTTTTCACGATTTTAACAAATTTCTTTGAACAAGTGACAAAGTACGAACACAGATTCATTCAAAAAAAAAAAATCAGGTATGACAAATTGTTCACATAACAGATCTCGAATCTTGCACAACGACGTTTCACAACTTCCTTTTCTTCATTGCAAAATTATTTCTTACCCGCCGATATTACCCGCCTATACTCTGCCGATATGCCGAAACCAAGTACCACGATTAATTTTAACATAGTCTTCCAACACGAAAAGGCCCCTTTTTTATCCTTTGCACGTATAGATTCCCAAAGCAATTTTCACTGACCCAATTTCATGAAACATTTGCCCTCCATGCCCGACTGTCCAAACCCCACCAGGAGTGCGATGAACCACCAACCTTACGCCTTTCATCCCGTCCACATGCACGAAACAACCCGGTTCAATCAAAGTCGTTGGTTGAGCATGATTCGAGTTTAAGGCCGTATCAACCAAGAAACACTCGTCAAAATTGTACTTTCTCACTTGATCTCATCTGAAAAAATACAAAATAATTGAATTTAATTACCTTACATATTTTTTCAAACCTTTCCTTCTAACTTACCCATTGAATTGTGGACCAATGCAGTTTGTAACTGGACCAAATGATCCGGAATGATCATGTTTAGTCATTGGGGAAACAGCAGGCACAACATTTCCGCAATCATTCCAACGTGGATATGATCCAGAGCAGATTCTACCTACTTTGTTTTCATACCCCGGTAAAGTACAAATTCCAGTCCACAAAGCCAAGCAATGATACTTAGCAAAAGTTAAATAACCTGTTGGCATTAGATGTCCAAAATCCGTTAATTTTCCACGTCCACTGCTAAACGCAATTAGTCCTTCAATGGGTGTTGGCAAGGGAGTCCATCCCAGACCATCCTTCGTTATATATCTTTTCAACCCATAATTAGCATTCAACTTATTGAAGAGTGCCCTTTGATACACTCTCCCAGCCCGTTCATGAGCTTCCTCATCGACGCATTTGATACGTCGTCCAGATCTTAAAGGTACTAGAGGAATACCACTCTGATCCACATCAAGAAAAACGCTAGTAGGACTTTGCAACAATGGATCAGCTGAAGGAGGTGACGCACCTAACCCAAATACATCACAATTAAAAGTCGCAACCATATCTTGATAGAAAGCTTCACACTCTTTGAAAAAGCAGTCAAACCCAGCAAATTTTGCATCATGATACTTAAAGGTGACAAGCTGCTTAATATCATTTGTACCCCCTTGAATATACACTTGCAAAAATTTAAATTTTGGACCCAAATTAAACCCCTTAATAACAAGGTTCATTATCTCTTCATTCGACAAGCTTCCCCAACGCATGACAAGTGACCAGCCACTGATTGAAATCTAAAAATATAAGAAGTTAAATAAATAACCATAGTCATACATGCAAAAAGTAAAAAACAATCACCTGGAAAATATCAATGTCCATCCCTTCAGTAAGATATGAAAAATCAGGAATAGGCCAACGGACGTTCTGAGAGTCATAAATCCTTGTTCGGAATACATATCTCCCTAGCTTCATTCCTGTTAACATTGACATACTTATAATGAGTACCGCCGGTTTATCGCTATTTTCCAAAGGCGGGCCCGTATAGAGATAATTGTCAGTAGCGTAGTAGTAGTTCTCATGTATGCAGCCTGGAATTGGCAATGGTACCCTCCACGAACCCAGTTTTAGCGCCAAATGCCTTGAAATCTTCATACAACCGGCAGCGTTCCAAAAATATAGAAGCTGATCCATTGGAGCAAACTTTGTAACTTGGAATAGTTGGAACAACTCATCTGTAATATGTCATACACACTTTTTTCAATATTAAATTCCTAAAAATAACTAAGCATTACGTACCGTCCGAGAAATCAAAATTATCCGTCGAACAGAGTTCTTTCTTTGCCATTTTATTTTCTGCATCCGGCACGGAAACCAGTAGAGATATTGCTCCTTTTTCAAACTCGTCAAGCGTAACGTCGTCTCCCAAATCCGATCCTTCAATATCTTCATCAACAATTACTCTAGCAGGTAGAGCAACCGGAGCATCCGGAATAGGGAATACAATTGTACTCCAATCACGAAACAGATCTTCCGCGGTACCCAGTTTGAATTCTGCTTCTCGGAATCTCATTGTTCGAACTCCATCTGTATCCACATCATTATATGTACTAAATTAGTATTATTCTATATTCCAGTAGCACTTTAGACTCACTCCTTTCACTTTCTGTATATGACAGCCCCGTAACCAGATAACGAACGTTATCACGTAACGCCTCGCTGACAGCACAAGCATCATTCATTAAAAGGCGTTCGAAAGCTTCTTTCATAGCTTCTTCTGCTTGACGCCGGATCATTTCAGCCTGATGTATCCTCTCTTGCTCAATACTGATTCTTCCACGTAATGCGTCTTCCGTACTTTCAAGTAAAGCACACTCTTCACCAATTTCGGTCAGTTTTGCTCTCTTCAAACGTAACTCCCGTTTGGCACCGCGTAATTTTGACTCAACCACCACATCACTTTGTATGATCTGCTACATCATTTATCATAATTTATAAATACATCTTCTTGTTAAAATACATTTAATAGTTCAAACTTCACCTTAATAAATCCTTCAACACGTTGTCGTTGCTCCTCGGTCAATTCTCGCATTGCCTTTGTCATGGAATCCCGTGTCCTTATAACTTGAAAGCTACTAACTTCTTTCCGAGTTTGATCTTCTGAGACAGCTGGATCCCTTTCCCGCTTTCGATGTGATGTTACGTCAATCAATTCGATCTGGGGCATCAATTCTTGCATGTCTACGAGAAACAATCAACATCAATACGGGCATCACTGGACTTCCCTCTTCGCAAAACGGACGAAAAGAGACGCTTACCCGAAATGGTGCCAGACATCTCCTGAGCTCTCGGTCCTCCTTCAGCCATAACGCAACGGATGACGAAGACTCACCTCAAGCCACACTTTTGAATGTCTTTTTGAAAAACGCAATATCTTCTTGCACGCACTTTTTGACGTTCTCGTTTTATGCAACCAAAGCCTACATTCCGAAATACGGCAAAGAAACATTCACATACATCTTAAACAAAAATACGATGCATGCCACTGGGCAAATGTGCACTACGAACAAGTACAATAATATCGCCAATGTTCATCTCACTTCGAATTGGCCACTCAAACTGAGATGGACCCCCGGGAACACTTAAATACCCTCTCTTCTTTCAATTTTCATTACCATCAATAAATTTTTTAGTCCTACTTGGTCCCTTATCTTGACAGACCTGTTCCAACTTGATCCGCCATTTCGTATTTATCCCATTCCTCGAGAAAAAGTTTGACGTTCGCGTGTGCGCAGCCTCTACCTTACTTTTTGGGCAGTGACACCTACCCTTTGAAAGCGGTGTCATTGTCCCAAAAGGGGGGTTTTTGTAAGGGACAGCCACGCGCACGCGAACGTTGTGTACGAAACCAACCAGTTTTGCTTAACAATTAAAACCAAGTAACTTTGCAAAGACGATAAAGAACTAGATAAGATAAAAAATCAAGAAACAAGAATTCATCAATGGGAAATCCTGCGCAATTTCCCATTGTGCAATTCCTTTTCTTTGTCTGCAATTTCCGCGTTACGAACAACACAGTCTTCGCTAGCCTCTGGTCACGATTGAATGCTTATTTTCTGTGGTTGAAATCTGTCTGAATTTTGTCTGTTTGAATCAATTGTTTGAGTTTTTCGTTACTAAGTTAAAAACATTTTGAACTTTCATTTGAAATACAATATCAGTTTTAACGTTGGGGCTTTTACCGAAAAGCCCCCTGCCGTGTTCCCGGCGGATTGTGTGTTTTTCTTCAAATCTTATTATATCTTTTTGATCTTTGTGATTTATCCATCACATCTTCTGTTGCGCAAAAAGTGAATGTGGGTTTCGATTATTACACGGTTAAGTCGGGTTTTCATTGATTATTTGGGAGCAGCCACTTTTTACTGAGTGAAATATTTCGTGAAAATCTTCATAAAGTTTCCAGGTTAAAATAAAACATCTTGAATAAATGCATTCATGTGTCATATCTTTCTCCCGAAAGAGCAAAGGTGGTATCCTTTTGTATTTGAAACACTTCGAATTACAATAAATTTACGAAGAGAGCTCCTCTGGCTATGTCTTATGAACTCATAGATTTCAAAATTTATCTCTAGTTCTCGACTGTCGGAATATTGAAGAAGAATACAACCGAAGCTTCAAATCTTAGTATTACATTCAATAATAGATTGACTCGCTTCTTAATCACAAGAAGCCAATGAATGGAATTGGAAATCTCATTTTTCATTCGTACCATACATATGCAATAAATTATACAAATTATCCCTTTTGTCACCGAACTTCAATTAAGAACGTTTATATATTGTTCTGTATCAGTGATGTCAGTTTCAGGTCAACACATTTAATATTGTGATCTAAGAGTTAACCAAGCTAAAAAACTTCAATACTTCGGTGATGATTCACCGAATTCTTTAAAAATTTTGATCTCTTGGGAATCATGGTGAAAATGAATCAATTTCAGAATAAGGAATTTAAGGATTGAACAAGAAAGTTGCAACTGAAAAAATGACACCAGAACCTTATTACGATTAAGAAGAGTTGCACCGTAGTCAAACAGGTCATATTAAAGACATTCATTTGGTGAATTTTAGAATCTTCACGGCAAATCTGAACCTAAAACAGAAAGAGGAAAGGTCAAGGCCAGCTCTTGCAGAAACTCCTTCGGCATTTTTTTCAATAGATTTCAGCACCCCACTTACGTTTAATAAAATGCTGATGGTTACGAGCATGTTTCCAATGCTTGAACAGGATTTATGATTAATTTTTCATTGAATGAGAACCTCATATTCGAGCCATGAAGTCATTTGGAAATTAGCATAAAATTACAGATTTAGTGCATGCATGAAAGCTCCTAATACGGAAGTGCCTATTTGCTTGCGAGAGTCCCCCACATCAAAAGCTTGAAATTTTCAGAAATTGTCATTAAAAATTAACGATCTCAAAAATAAAAATCGTCCAATGCTGGTACCCTTCCTGTACTTCTGGAGCGATTTTATCCAGATCCCGAATGTTTCTACAATAAAAGTCAACACCGAGAATAAATATTGACAAAATGGACCCATTATCTGCAGAAAGCTGCCATTGCCTTTGGACTCGGAATTAGTCTTGATTGTATCCTGTTCAAAATTTATCGAAATCGTCGACAATCAATTTCGGACCGAGGAATAAGATTTCAGGGCACTTCTGCATGTGGTACTCGGAGTCGGCTGCGCCTTCTACACAGAGCAATCAATTATTTCTTCCCCCTTTGGCTGCAGTTTTGCGTAAAATCGTCATCAGAAATAGAACCTCAAAACGATGCGAAACCATGGACGAATTTGGTCAAATAAAATTTTCAGGAGTTCTGCTAGCACAAGAAAGGAAGGGGAATAAACGTGTCGCAATCCAAGAATATTCTCAAATTGTTCTCAAATGGGCCTCGTTGATTTCTGAACTTGAATGAACTTGAGTCAAAGGAAAAAATGACCCTCTTCCGTTTGTGCCCGACTCAAAAATGCAGCATGTATAATAAAGAACATTTTATTTCATTGATGCTTTCATTGAACAAACATTGGGATAAAAAAATTCCCAACGAGCAGCCGAGGGAAATCAAAGCATGAGACAGTTAATAAGTAACATCTGCATCTGCTGGAATTGAAGCCTTTCGGCGTGAAGTGAGTGTGCAGAAAAAAAACAGCGTCCTAAAATTCTGGCAGATTACAGGATCTATTCGTCAAAAAATGCTTCATCTTCCCAGCTATTCAAGCAAACAAGTACTGTAAAAATCCAAGCAGAATAATAAAAAATAAAAGATGTGTATTCCACAAAAACAACAGCGTTTACCGTTGAGACATGTTTTCGTTCTTGCCAACATATGCTCGCAATAGCCACTCTAATGGTTTGTTTTCTTGCGTTTTTTGAAACAAGCATGTCAGATCGGATAGGAAAACTCTTTGTCGGAAATAATGTGTACTTCATCCCGAGTTTATACGAATTTCTTATCCATGTTTTGGGGATTTTTAAGAATTCCCACTGTATAGTTTCCCAATTTTTGCTCGAGAAACTCTGTGATTTAAAATGTGTCCTTCGAAAGATAGAAAATATTGTACAGCGTTTTCGAAGAATTTCGCAGCGATTAATAGAATACCTATAGGATGAGGTGGGAAATATTGTACATCTTTTGATGTGAAATATGACGATAGAAATGCATTACTAAGGATACATATTCTCTGTACTTGAAATCGATTCCGTGTTGTAATGTCATCCGGTTTTTTTTTTCAAAGAACTCAGCTATTTTTGCAAGTTAAAATTTCCAGCAGACGCCTGCAATCGATATAACAAACTATTTTCCTTGGAAATGTCCTTGCATCAAAATGAAAGCAGGTTCCATTTGTCTTTTCATCGTCTGCTGGTGAGAGATACAAGAAACTCATCTCGTGTTGTGCTTCATCAACAACAAGCACCATTTTCATTCAAGCGTAACGATCAAAGAATTCATTGCGTTCACAAAGAGGACATGTTTCAAGAAAGAACAAAGCCGAACAATATGTTGCGCGGAAAATGAACGCATCATCCTGTCTCAGAGTAATTTTTGTAACTGCCTTAAAAAATACTTTACCAACAGAAACAAAAAATATCTTTCTCGCATTCTTTTTTAAGAGGAATTCTTGTCTTTCCGTGCACGGAGGCCAAAAATCAAAATTTTGTGCTTTCCATATATGAAGGTCGTAATAACATAGTTTTTGACGACTCTTTTTTAGATAAACTCGCCGTGAGACTTGAGGACTTCCTGCGGAATCATTATTGCTTTTAATATGTAATTGATTACCTGTGCTATATTTCCGATCATTTTCTGAGCTTGAAATTGATTCCGTCCGGAGAAGTTTTCAAGACTGCTGAGATTCGTGCTCACTGTTATGATGCCTGTTTACAATAATTTTAGCCACAGGGTACCATTACAGGCATTGCAGGCGACGCAACGGAGTTCAATATCGACAACAGGTAAAGAGCTTTGTCTTAGAAGCTTCTGGAATACGATATGATGAGGAAAATGGGTTCACCAGGAACCCATTAAGATGTGATGCTTTTGAGATCCACTTACTGCTTTTCCCCCATTATTCCGATATAAAACTCTTGTTATTTTTTCAAAAACTGGGAGAACGCGTCCCTGTCTTCAACTCCTGATGCCGTTAAAATTTCAGCATATGTCCGTAATTAGCTAATTAGGATTTTTTAAAATTCCGTACTGCTGTATATTTTGATTGTTGGAGAAAAAAAAAACTTCGGCGGGTGCTTCCATGAATTAGACGCACAAGTTGAAAGTCGAAGGAGGTTTATTCTCATAACATTTATTTATCAACCGGTGAATATCTTTATATTTATTTCGAAGGGTTCACTGAGAGAATGATGCTACAAAAGATACTTGAAAAAAACCTTCAAAACTGAGTGCCCATTCAGGCTTTTCTTCAATATCCTGCGAGATTCCAGCAAGGGAAAGTTTATAAAATATTTATTAAAATCGTTTGACCACAACAGAGATGTTTGAGGCAGATTTTGGTTTCCTGAACTCAGTCGTACTGAATTTCGTGCAACGATGATTACTAATTCATGACTTGCTGGTGGCTGTTTTGTTGTTGTTGCCTGAACCCGCATGGTATCAAAATCATTTGCACGAGTGCAAATTATGATCTGGAATTCAACAAACAATGGAGGAAATTTTTTTCAATGATCAGATCATAAACTAATGCCAAGATAAACACTGCGAAAAATTTCGTACTGAGCGCCGAAATAGAACAAGCCGAGAAAATTAGAAATCTAAAAGTTTGCAGCATGTGGATTTCTGTAGCTGAGAAAAGTAAAGTGTATGGTTTATCCTGTTGGGAAAAAGGCCCGGAAACTGAAAGAATACTTTCTTCCCGAATTTCCCACAAACACTTGAGAAATAGACTGAGCTGGTCAAGACGACCAGACAAAGAACGGATTTATTTTTCTTTATCCAGGTTTCGCCATGAAGAGTTCGATCGTCCACATCAATAAGGATTTTCCTGATCCACAAAATACGCAGAGTTCTCGTAAATTATTTTTCCTGCCATTTTTAGAAAAGAAAAAAAGAATCAATCTATGCCGAAAATTTGGTTTCTTCGTTCATGGGTCCGCTGTTGAAAGAAAGTTCAAAGTTGGCTACTGAGTCGACATCGTTTATGGCTTTGGAAAATTAAAAAAAAAGAGACTCAAAGCAACAGGAAGCTTCGCTTTTTCAAAAAACGCTTGCTGACCTTTGCTGTCATCCTTGACTATTCATCTTCAAATGCCTGCATGTAGCAGCTACGAAAACGGTCAACTACCTTTCGGACTCCTTTATTTCTTTCTTCCTGAGAGAACCTTAATGGCGTCACGCTTTCCTTCAATTTCTTCTTTTGCAGAAACAAAGAGACTATCACCAAGGCAATTGGCACTCGGCCAGTGACGATGAGCAGCATACATTATCTATGAGGACCAGAGAAGAATAACGAGGGCCTGTCAAACACTCCGAGAATAACATGTCGGACATGACAGGATTTATATTGCACTGGAACCCTGCGAGACATTGTGTTACGTGCTCACGTTTCGTATTTTGTTGAATGTTGTTGATGCTGAGAGTTTGAAGGTCTGGGTGATTTCTGAGAAAGCTTTCGATTTCATGCGTGGTTGATTCTTCAAAAACCGGTTTTCAAACTTCCGGATGGAATATTCAATGAACTACAGAATATACTGGAGAATCGAAAGGGTCTCTGCCACGGGTTCCACTTCTGATTCCCTGATGTGGCTTGCCAATATACCCAGCCTGTCAAAACCTCGGAATTATTCCAACTGCATTTCAGGCCTATCTGATAATATTTAAAACATTTTCCTGTGACTTTTTCCTGGACAGGCTGACGAAAGGAAATAATGTTAGCAAAACCCTGCCGTCTTC
>CAJPEX010006850.1:0-11460 GCA_905338405.1 Notodromas monacha | reverse complement strand
ATCCCCCCCCCCCCCCCCCCCCCCCGACAGCGAATCGCACACAGCGGGATTAAGACGCGTGGGGTTTCCGAAAATTGCATGCGCAATTCGAAAATTCAGTATTATTTCAGATCAGGTTATGAGATTGCAAAGTTCAACTGAGCGTTCGGACGGCTGAAGGCTTTTCATGTGTTTGTATGAGCTGATTTCAGCTCACCTGAAATGAGAATCATCTGAAAGAACTGATTTTTTTTTTCATGTGACTGCTGATCACTTTTTACCGCCATTCCTACCACCAGAAGAGCAAAAACCTCACTCATCACCCACAGTTGAAAGTTATGTAAAATTTAATACTGAAGTTACTTGCAATGATCGGAGTGTGGCACAACTTGTGAACACTACTCGCAAAAAAAAAGGCGTTCGAAAATATATTTTTTCCAGCTGCTGCCACCGAACACCAAAAGGAAATTAATGAGAGCTTTGTGAGTAGGGCTGTGTAAATCACTAAGCTCAAAATAAATTCCTTGCATTTATAATTTCAAATTTTTCATATCTTCTCGTATCAAAAAAGACGCCCAGTTTGGCGGTCTGACTTGAATCACACAAGAAACTCTCAAAGTAAAACTGTGAATTGATTTTCGGGAGTTGAAAACAGGCCGCCGAGAAGATTCATAAAAACTTTTTATATGCGAAATCCCCCCCCCCCCCGATTATTATACAAAAAAAAATATATCTTGAAACTTGGTCTATTCTTCTGTAACAATGGTCGTATGAACACACATATATACACCAGAAGCGGATAATAACTCGAAAAAGCTCAGTTAGAATTTAACACGGTATCGCGAATGCCCCTGACATCTACCCGAAAGTCAGACAGTGTTCAGTTATGATGAAAGAATTAATAAAAAAAAATTTGACAACATGACTTGCCACATTTCCCAGTGTAGACAGCAACTTTTTGGACACCCTAAATTCATCAGTAGCGAAAAAGAAATCGAATTTCCTTCTGACCGTTGATGCGATTATAACGGCACGCCCATATTAACTCCGATCGCGATTTATGAGACTCTTCACAATATTTTTCATTTGAAAGTATTCGCTTCTACGGGTAATATCTCATGGTGTTCGGCAGACCAAGTCAAATAAAAATCAGTCAACCAAACTGATCGGATTTCATGAAAAAATCGAGGGGCAATTCAATCATTCGCATTTGATAATAGAGTTCCCTAACATATTTTCGGTCAAATAATGCACATTTCATCACCTCTCCGAAATATTTTAGACTTGCACCACGAAGGTATAGTCCTTCTATTCAGTCGATAGAACAAAGGCAGCCTCGCCTTTTGATCGGAAAGTGCTTTGACAGCTTCTTTTTTGACGAGAAACGATTGAATTATATCACTTATATGCAGACGCGAAAGGGACAGTGATTTTAACTGAAGTTGGAGAAATAACAAGAAAAATATTTCAATTTCGCAAATATTCTTGAAATGGAAGAAGAAAAAGCCAAGAAAGCATATTTTCTTAGTAGTGGGCAGTACAGTACAGTAATGTATTACATTTCAGAGAATACTGTACATCCATCGATGCTTAAGAACTTTAGAGCTTCCACTTCATGGCATAATACGAGTATATATGCGATGATGGCGTGCATCCTCGTCATGGGATGTTGACTGAATCTCCCATTTACGTCATCCACAACACGCGACACCTATAAAAAATATTCAAGCCTCTCTTTTGCTTTTGAACGTAGCTTCCTAGATGTCGCTAAAATACATCGGATCAACGAGGACTTAAGTTTCGGAACTTCTTTCAGAGCGAACGTAGATGTCGCTCACATATTTTCATAAGAACTTGAAGATCTGCCAGTATCGAGCGAGACGAGAGCAACTCATGAGCAATTACATTTTCTCGTGAGAATTGAAGACGACACAGAATCAACATTATGGAGAAAATTATGGAATTTTGAGAATGACGCCGTGAAATTTCCTTCCGCAATGATTTCGATGCTGAATTTCAAGCGGGCCACGACATAATTTGTTCATCAGGCTTACCTGACAATCCGCAGCAGCAAAACGGCAGCTTATCGTCGGACGGATCGGCGCCACTTCTTAACTGATTTCGTTTCGTCATTTTGAATTGATTTCATCGTCCACCGATCGTGACAAAATTTTTATCACTACACTTCATTATTCCCTATGAGCGATAATTTAAAAAAATAATTTTGCAACAAGTTCATGATCCTACTATCATCGAAGTATTTCATAGCACTGTGAACATTCATTATCAGCGGCGAATGTCTTTATCAAGATAGGAAAAAATTACGTACATTCATTGTAAGACAAAATGGAAATTTTCAACCTGATATAGTATTGTCGACATTTCATGTTGATTATTCCCTCAAATGAACGAAAGACCAGAAATCAAAGCATTACTATTGACCCTCGAAATTTTTGATTCACAGAAAATGATGTAATCAGGCTTTCACTTGGAGTCCGAATAATTGAATACGGTGCATGGTTCATTTAAAATTTGAAACTAGAAGTAAAAATGTTCCACAGTTGAGCAGAAAATCGAGTCGGAACGTGAACCTTTTTTGTTTAGGAACACTTATAACCAAGAAAAATCATCACACTTTTCGCGCAAACGACACTTGACTCGAATAGCGTATCAGCTTGATCGGGAAAATACGTGCGAATTTTGTTAACACTGTAGAGGGTAGGCAGACCGATTCGACTTATGATATCAATCTGAACAAAATAAATTAAGAACTCTGCCGAATGTTTCCAATTGCAGTAATTAAGGCATGCGAAATTAGGAAACCCCTTCAAAACTCGTAAGAAAGTATATAACTATCTATTTTTAACGATTCACATTTTTAATGTGCAGGCAAGCCAAACTAATGACCGTAGAACTTCAAAATTCGACACAAATTCAGGTAGATTTGAGCTACTTTTAATCGGTTTTTATCCAGTCGATTTTTTTTCACACTGAATACTGTATCCTTCGGGAGCAAGACTTGAAAAAAGCTCTCAAAATGAGACCCGCATTTCGTTTTCACCCGCTTCGACACTCGGAAATCTACAGCAAAAAAATCCCTCGATAATATTTCGCCACCGGTACTAAGCTAAAAAAAATTTCAGAATTCGAAGGTCGATGCTGTATTACAGCATTAAAACATATTCCTAGCTTCACTGGCATCAAAACTGAACGAAACATTTCCTTTCCGTACAGTTGCCCCGAACTGCACGACGCCGACTGTCGCAAAGGCATTCCACTTGGGCCTAAGGATCGCCAGGAAATGCGGAAAAAACACCACTATGAAGGCAAGGGAAATTCACGCTTCACACGTATGCGTTGCGACGATGATGATAATGGTGATGGTTGTGTTGACCGAAATTTTTCCTTCACTCTTCTTTTCCGGAAATCGGGCTTTTGCAGCGCCGAAGAAATTCACGCGCGTGTCCGGAAAAGCAGGCCAGGAGCTCGGTACGATTAGCAGATGACTGAAGAACTCGGGGTTTCCTGCTGGTGATGATTGTGTCGGCGAATTTTCTCACCAAAAATCGGGTAATCTAAACTCTTTTTCCAGATTTTTTTTTAAATTTTGGAAACAATAATTTTGAGAGAAACGGATTCCAAGCTTGACAGAAAAGGGGTTAAGAAAATATCTCTGATATGTTTTGAAAGATTAAACCATACCCGTTTTCGACCGGACAGTGAAAATTACCAGATTAACAATCGCCCGGTATATTGAATAAATATTGCCAAGAATTCAATTTTTTAAAATTACTTGAAGCAATACCGGAATTTATTCAAAATTAAAGGTAACACCACTTTGAACTTCGATTTCTCGAGGTAGGCAGGGCAATGCCACTTCGAATAATGATTGAAGTTCAGCATTCGAATTAAACAAAAATGTCCTATTTCGTGGTATTAATTGCATCTTTACGACCAGTAAACGTATTTTCAGAACATAATCTCAGCAGAGAGTAGATTGCTGTTCGCTTCATTGTCTTTATTAAATCCCAAAAGTGACCCCATTGATTTTTTTAAAACCAAAAATCCATTCTTGGTGTAAAAACAATTTTTAGAGTTTTCTCCGCATTTCTTTCTGATTTTAAATTTACAGCAAGGCTTTCGCAATTGGGAGAACGAAGAAACTTGGATATTTTTTTGGCTGCAGAAATGCAATTTGTTGTCGGAAAAAAAATCAAAATCATTTTCGTTGAGAAATGCGTTTTTGTTTTCATGATCAATTGCCTGTAATCAATAAAAGGAGATTATTGTTTTTAAGAGCTGCTGCTCTTCTTGGAGGGAAAAGTTAAATCGATAATACTCAATATTGATTTAGCTATTATATATACCGTACACTTTTTGATATGGAAACTGTCCATCTTGTGTTTGTTCAGAAGTATGGTATTCAAATGGGCCCCCCGATAGAGATTCTTTTCATTATTCTTAAATTCGGGACAACTTTCACAGGATTGGACCGTCACTACTCGGAAACGGCGTCGAGATCATCGCCAGAAAAAAACGATCCATGTCGATTATCTCTCCATGATATACCATTCCCCGTGACAAGATGATTGCCAAATTTCTTCATGAATGCCGAAACCGCGTGACTTAATTTCTCCTCCCGCGGTCGCCCTCATAAAACCATTCGTTTTGAAACCAAGAAGAAGTAGGGAAGAGGAAGGACAGTTTTTCCCGACGATGGAATCTGCAGAAGTGGAACGCTGCTTTTTCACGAGTTCCACTTATGGTAACACTTTCGCGCTATATTGTCACGCATCTTCTGTTCCGTATATACGCACATTTACATTTCAATTCAATTTACTTCGCGCTTCGAGGAATCGCAGATTTATCTCACAATTTTTATTGACAAAGGGATGGGCTGAACGTCAGATGGATAAAAAGATTGTCTTCGTTATACTTCGCTTACGACACTCGTCAATGAAAGCTTATTCGCCATTTCACGCAACATGGCTCTCGATCATTTCCTGCAGAGTATTCAGTGCACATTTCTCTTCCAGTCGTAGTTTGACAGTAGCTTCAAAGTAAAAATAAAATAGGAATCGAAACACTAATTTCTTTATTGATTATTCGACCCAAAATGCTGAGAAGAAACTCGGGACTTTAAAGATAAAGCTTCGACAACATGCAGCCAAGAAAAAAGCAGAAAAATTCAAAAAGCATGTTTCCTGGTTACTCATCCCTTCTGTTTATAAGGGCGGCTGTGGTCTATAAAGTCTTATGAACAAAAATGGGAAAATGTATGTAAGTTGAAAGCAACACAAGTCTTTTCATCTCCTAAACATTTTGTCTTACGTTTTGACGAAAACTCAACTTTTAAAAAAGTGGCGCAATATTCTACTTCTTCAAATATTCTTCCAGATAGCACTGTTTTTGCGCAGTAAATTTTTACGCGTGAAAAGCTTCAAAATTGTTGGCGGTTTATAAATTTACCTCTTGCCATTTGCTGCATGATGCATTCGATCAGAGATTAGCTTATGCTGAAAGAATCACGTTTATGCTACAATTTCCTCAGCAAAATAATCAATCTAGCGGTCTGTAGCGTTTCGGATGAGGGTAAATTTCAGATCATTGGGTTCTTGAACCTAAAGGCGCCGAATCAAAGGTTGATTGAACCGCGATGATTGAAATTGAAAGAACGACTACAGGTATCATAACCGTTCTCCCTCGATGAATTGTCATCATGGAGACCCGTTATGCGGAAAGAAAAGCGTGCTACTGATGAATCTCACGGCAACAGATGGGCTTCTGGCAATTAACGGAACACCTGAAAGCATGTGACTCTTTTCAAGGCCCCGATTTTCTGCCACCGTCTGTCGGATTCTCTATATACGTTTTTGTTTTGTTTTCTGCATAGCACATGCGCGCGAGCAACGGGGTGCATGTAACTAGGCCTTTCTGTGGCCAGAATACATTTCTTTCTCCTAGGAGTTTCCTTTTTTTGAGTCCCACTGATGTCAGAAATTCGCAAGAAATAGGTTTCTTCGTGGAAAAAATATGGCAGTGGGACACGCATTTTCAATTTGTCTTCGCGCTTGTGCGCCACAGGCGGCCCTGTGAGAGCATGGAAAACAAAACATCTCGAGGACGCATCCATCATTCCTCTTCCTCGTTCTCGACGGCTTGCGATCAATTCGAATTTCTCTGGAAAATTAAATAGAAAATAATACGCTTTCCCAGCGGGTGTTGTGTGATATTGTTATTTTGATCACACACAAATTCGCAACGAAAATACACGCTGAAAATCCCATTATTAAGGATATTTTCTCTCATTTCAATTCTCTGTAGAGAAGGGATTATGCCGAAATCAGGACATGCACAAATCGTCAACGGTATTGAACATGAAAGATTTAGTTTTGTGCAAATGTCTTTCGGTGGATGTCATGTGATATTATCATTTTGTTTCGAAAAAAAAAACTCACAACGAAAACACGCGCTGAAGATTCCATTATGAAGAATACATCTCTTTTTTTCATTCTCTGTCGAGAAGGGATTATGCCAAGAGCAGGACTTGCTAAATTCCTCAACGGTATTAGAAATGAAAGATTTAATTTTGTGCAAATGTCTTTCGGTGGATATCATTTGATATTATTATTTTGATCAGAAAAATAAATTCGCAACGAAGAAACTCGCGGAAGATACCATTCGCAGGGATTTCTCTTATTTTCATTCTTTGTACTGAAGGGATCATGCCAAAAGCACAACGTGCAAAATTTCTGAACGGCATTACAAAAAATGAAAGATTTACTTTTTGTTCAAATGTATTTCGGTGGATGCTTAGTGTTTGATTTGATCGGTACGACTGTTCAAATCAAAGAAACCCAAGGAAGGAGTCACTTTATTGTTGTTGAAAAATCGATAAAATTCATGCGAAAGTTGTGCACGTGGTTTAAAATGACACTTGAAGAGTTATCACGCAAGACTTCGCCATTTTTGAAAGTGACTTCAGAATTTCGTCTACATTTTCTACGATTTATTGACAGAAGTGTTAAGATTACGGATTCTGATCGTGACGGAATTCAGATTTTTACCCGAAGGTCACCTTCGCCACCGGGGAAATGTGAAATGTATGCTTTTATACCCTTTTCTCATCTTTAAATAATAGCGTGCAGCAATTCCATTCGCGCAGATAAATATCTGCGCACGAATAGTCGGATTTTCTTTTCTCAAGCGGCTATACGTCTAACAAACGCTGACATCTAGATTAAGATGAATCAACGAGTTTCCGAAGGTTTAAAGCAGATGAATTTAGTCTTTTTTTTTTCTCGACAGAAAATAGAATTACGAAGAGGAAATGTATAAAACGCCGCGGGAACATCGAACAGCTGGCGCGTTCCCTTTACACTGAAAAAATCTCCGCGAATGCACCTGTGATGACGGCGGGTTTCCGTTGGCCCCAGTGATCCATTTCCGCAACTGCAAACATACCTCCGAGGTATTCGAGCATGAAGAAACCCGCGGGATCACCTGGCAGGCCCATTTAAAACGTGACCCGATTCATCCGCGATTTCCTCACTCATTACGTCGCCTGCTGACTCGCTTCATTTCTGGGAACCGAATTCATTTACCTCTTGGCCTTTGTCCACGTTCCGCTCATAAGTCCGGCACAAATTATGCAGATGCATACAATCGGAATAAATAATGGATTTCATATACTGTACGCTGGAAACGCCGTAGCGACAGAAAAGATTCGAGTGATTCGTGTCCAGCCAGAGNTGGGAACCGAATTCATTTACCTCTTGGCCTTTGTCCACGTTCCGCTCATAAGTCCGGCACAAATTATGCAGATGCATACAATCGGAATAAATAATGGATTTCATATACTGTACGCTGGAAACGCCGTAGCGACAGAAAAGATTCGAGTGATTCGTGTCCAGCCAGAGTAGCATAAAAGCGATGCTGACTCACGGGGAACTCGCGATTGAAAAAAGATTTCTTTACCAAGAATGTTTTTTTAAAGTTCACATGGTTCCTCTCGTCAGAATTTTCAATCATAAAGAAAACTTCTGGCGAGACATCAGAAATTCTAAAGGTGAACTCTCTCTAAGTTGATTTTGTCTACAAAGATTTTCGCTGAATAACGAATATCGTTCGCTCCCTTGAATTTTGTTGCACAGAGACTCCTCCAGTACGTAGAAACCATCTTTATGGTTTTTTAAATTGTATTTAAAATTTAGAATTTAAAATTCCCAATTTTTTACAGATGAAAACGAGCTAGTCATGAAAAGTCAAACGTATACTCCGGAAGACTTAAAAGTATGTGCTAACACGTGTAAGTATTTTTCAACGCCTGGGTATACTGTATTTGAAATGCTTCGAGAAACGCTCTTGGATTTAAACATGGATTCCGTATAATATGCCAAAAATTCAGGCAGTTTGAACCTGATTCATGATGTAAGCCTATATGATGCTCTTGAAGTGCACGTTTATACCGCATGAGCATCCAAAGCGATAAGATTTTTACTCGAAACACGTTTTTCAGAATCGAGTTCTTTTCAATGCCTTCGAAATACTGTGTTACAGTTTCAATTTTTTTTTATGTGACGGAAACGCACGGCCTTCGGATTTTAAGCGAGTGTTTAGTCAGCTGAGGAGAGGCCAAATGGCGTAGTTGAATAGAAGAAAAACGACATCGAACAGAAGAAGAAACGTTGAGAAGAACCCATTAGAAAATAACGAAGTGCAGTTCGTGGGCTTTTTTCTTCCGAAGGGGTAATTGGTGTGATGTTCGAGTGTAAACAAGCTTCAAATAATCAGGCGGGAGAACTGACTGTAACAGCGGGAATGTGTGTAGAACGCTAGGGATAATATAACCATAAACATTACTCACGAATTACACCAAAAGCCTGTCTTTCGATCACCGAGGGGCCGACTTCGAGGAGCCAAATGTTCTGCTCCTTTTGCAGTTGCGAAAACATTTTGACACATGCGTGTAGTTCTGAACTTAGTATGGTGACAGTACCGTTTCATGTTGTTTTTCTGCGGTAATTGACACAGTTCTTCGAACTGTACTCTTTTCCGCTAAACTCACTGTGTATTCATATGATCGTTCATCGTGTACGATTATACATGCACAAATACTACGTCGTTTTATTGCTGAAAAAAAATTAAAAATCACTGTATTTAATGCAGCAAGAGGAAGTGGAGCAGGTGAGTAGTAATTTGACAGGAGTTAGAGAACTGATAGAAGTTATCTAGATCCATTCTGGCAAAAGCTACTATGTTTATAAAGCTGTAATGATCTTTGTTAATCGCATTCATTTCTCAGATTATATAGAATACAGACACAGAAGCATGCATTTTAGGCCATGTCGAATGAGCTAAAAACGAAATTTGAGATTTGTGTCAACTTACTCCTTATTTTAATCTTCCGAGTTTGTCCACATTTAATTTTGCGCAGAAAATTATTCGACCTCTGAAATGAAGGGTACAAGTGTTGGAAATCCATCTTGAAGTATTATTGACGGAAAAGTATAATAAATAAATAAATTTTCAGCAGTATTCCCAGAGTTTCTCGTAAGTAGAACAAATTTACAACAGAACTATACCTTCAGATGTGATTTTAACCCAAAAAGATAAGCCATGCTTGAAAATGAGTCCCTTCTTTGTTCATTCCTCAATTTCCACGACTGTCCTTTCAATTTTAATGAATATATTCTGCTGCTTCACAATCACTAAAAAAAATCTGCTGAACTGCATTAGATTAACTACCACTCAACGCAAAAGTTTAAATCAGAAGTTCATGAATCCTCGGGTCTTCCTTCATTCGAAACACATGGCTTATTCCGTTGAAAAATTATTGTTGACCATCCATTCCGAAAAATCTGTGCCTCAAATAATTAAATTTTTTGCGCAACGGATTGGCTTCCACGAATCAAGGCACGGTACACTGCTTCGGACAACGGACAACAAATATAAAAATTGAACAAAAAAATGCTCGATTGCCTCAAAAGATTTCTTTCAAACGGGTACACGCTTTTCTGATTATATTATTTATTACATTTTATTGGGAATTTATGCGGTTATGTGTTGTGGTATAATAAAACATTTGAAACGTATTTTCATTTTTTGAACAATTTCAAGAAAGTGTTGAAGAAATTTCAAAGCATTCTTGAACGGATCAACCATTGAATACAATACAGTACTCAGTTATTGGAAATTCAGAGAACAGTAATTTAATATCATTTCACCTGGAATATTGCAGTACTATATATTGTAGATCAAATCCGATCACGACTGAGGAACCACGGTAAAATGATCCTGTTCTCACGAAAATTGCGAAACAGTTTTCGGATCTTCCAATTCATGAAAAACCCTGCGTCCACAAACGAAATGATGAAGTTGTTCAGTCCTGTAGCTATTTCTCAGAAATTTGTCGACGAAACTATGAAAGCAAGCACCGTCTGTGATCAAACCATCAACAGACATGGACCGTGTATACACGGGCATTTTGCTCCGCACCTGTGCAAGCCGTATCTTGCAAAACTTTGGGAACTTTTATTCTGAGATTATGAGCCCAGTGCTGTCTTTGACTTTGCTTTTCCTGGCCAATCCGAGGCCTCTAAAAATTGCCTGATCCAGACTAGAGTACTGGATCAAGGCCAGTCACAATAATTGATAAAAAAAACCATTTTATCCTATCTTTATCATCAGTCTGAGCGTAGCTGTTGTGAGGTGAACAGTCTTCACAAAATGAGCCTGCTGAAAGGTTTTTTTGCATTGTCTTGTTTTGTGTCTTACTTTGTTCTAAACATCTAAAACCTTGTTATTGGGAAAATTTTAAATGCTGTATAATTAAATATTGAATAGGGATTCAACCAAGAATTCATGGCCCTTGTTCCAGGCTGAATCTGCGTTTTTGTTATCAAACTCATATTTTTGATCCACAGTCATTATTTTCATCCTCATGTAGTGGTGACTGTTGTCCCCAACAACATGCTCAGGCATATTTCCTCTTTTTTGTGCACAGGCACTTTTGCAATCTTGTTGTTTTGGCACTTGCTGTTTTTTGGTACTGTGTACAGATGACCTATAACAAGCTGAGAATAAAAAACTAAAAAATTGTGTATCAATCAATCTTGAATGCAAATTTGATGTCGCAATTGATTTACGGTGACCAATAAAAACGCAGACAGGGATCATGACATTTTTGCATTGATATTTGAAACTACAGTAAGGAAAAGATTCTATGTGTGACAAAATATTATTTTCAAGTAAAAATATCGATAGGAAATGGAGGATAACAATTAGTACATGCATTTTCAATTTTCCAGGAAATCGCATCAATTTTTATTTCCAGTTGCGGCTTATTTTCTTCTACGACATGTTATGCTTGCGTCAATACTGATCCGCGCGGATTTTTCTCATGTGGCATATCGTCTCTGCTGCTGCATTTTCTCACAGTGATCTTGAAAGATGTGCGAACGATTCAAGACAAGTACAGTA
>CAJPEX010006848.1:0-11462 GCA_905338405.1 Notodromas monacha | reverse complement strand
AACACCAATTAAAAATTATACAATGTAAGTCTAAGGGAAAACAAGATTCAACTTGGGGACATTTTCACATAGGGACACTCTTGATGCACCAATTATGTCCGCATCTGGGGGTCTCACTGTATATATACACAAAGTCCACCCACCTGCATAAAAGTGAGAAGGCAAAACAACAACATCAATCCATGGTACCCTACAAAAGTACAGTAAAAGTAAATACCCTTGACTGTTTATCCCAAAGGTCAAAACAAAAAGGAAAAAAAAAAATTTTTGTCTTTCCATTCCGCCTCTCATGTGATGTCTGCGTCATCATTACACTATTTGAGCTTCCATACAATGACCGGACTCCGTGTCGTGTTTTTGTGCAAGCATGAAGGATGTTCCCTTCAACAATCCCGTTTGAACATTTCCCCCCTCTGCTCAACCTATAACTGACTCACTAGCCCAACTAACTTATCTTCTAGTGTGCACTTCTGTATAGTGTGTTGCTGATGAGGGGAGGAGGAGAGGACGTGTAGTGCGTGACGAGCAAACCAAGGGACTCCGTTCCTTGTTTCCGCCTTCGTGATTCTCACAAACGCGATTTTATTTCCGGCTGCTAAAAAGGGGGCGAAACTCGGCGGGTCAATCCAGAGTCATCATCATCATCATCATTACCAACTACTACAACAATATTTTCCTCTTGCTTTATTTCTTTTAAAATTTGGAATATCTTGAGATGCAAAGACAATTTTCTGGCAGTCCAATTGCAGCTTTCATTCTCGCTATAGAGAGGGTTTGTTTCTGACTTTTCAATGTGGCTGATCAGCAATTGACAGATTATTTTTTGTTGGTTCTAAACTTTCTGTTCTTTTGGAAAAGGTGGGGAATATTTTTATGATCATCAATCTTGTTACAACACATTATTATTTTCAGATACACCCTGAGTTATTCCACTGCAGGAGGACTCTCTCTACAACAAAATTCAAGGGACCAGAAAAAATTGGTTGTAGAGAGTTTTGTTGCAGAGAACTCAAAATTCAAGAGACCAGAAAAAATTTGTTATAGAGAAAATTTTGTTGTAGACAGAGTCCTCCTGTAGTGGAATAACTCAGCATGTATCTAAAAATAATATTGTGTTACAACAATTTACTTTATTCAAGAGTTATCTGTCTACAACAAATTTTTTTGTTGCAACAAAATTCATGGGACCAGAAAAAATTTGTTGTAGAGAGAATTTTGTTGTAGACAGATAACTCTTGAATAAAGTAAATTGTTGTAACACAATATTATTTTTAGATACATGCTAAGTATCAAAATTCTCTCTACAACAATTTTTTTCTGGTCTCATGAATTTTGTTGCAACAAAAAAATTTGTTGTAGCATGTATTTAAACGATCAGCATGTATTTAAAAGTAATATTGTGTTACAACAACTTACTTTGTTCTAGAGTTATCTGTCTACAACAAAATTCTCTCTACAACAATTTTTTTCTGGTCTCATGAATTCTGTTGCAACAAAAAAATGTGTTGTAGAGAGAATTTTGTTGTAGACAGATAACTCTAGAACAAAGTAAGTTGTTGTAACACAATATTACTTTTAAATACATGCTGAGTTATTCCACTACAGGTGGACTGCATAGATTTTTCCAAATTCTTTCTGGTCCCATGAAGTTTGTTGCAACAAACAAATTTGTTGTAGAGATTATTTTTTTGCAGGAATATTCAACCTGTATAGCAGAGAACAGGTAGAACATGGGGAGAGAACCCTACTATTTTTATGGTACCAAAAGAAAAAATTGCTATGCACAGAAAATTGTTGTAGACAAGATCATTGTACAGAAAGTGTACCTTAACGTTATTTGAGTCTTGATGGAACACATTATAAAGTATTGTGTGTGTGGACCTCTCTATAAGTTAAGCTAATCAGAAAAAGTTTATTTATTTAGGGAAACTAGATTTTTTCTTTGCTGATATAATTTTGGAAAAATTACAACAGGCTGAAATTGGCAATATATTCTTGTCCTCATTGGGTAAAAAAGCACACATCATGCTGATCTTCTAAACAAGGGTACATTTGACCATTGCAGCCCATATCTCTTTCTTTTGAGAATAAGAAAATTATATTTGTATTGCTCTTCCATTTCCTCAGCCTCCAAAATAATAGCCCAAATGCCTTACAAATTAAAGTTGAAGAAGTGAAAGGGAGACAGTCTTCCATTTAAGAAATCTAGTTTTTCTAGAAAGCCATGTTTCTAAGAAATTTAAAACAGGACCCAAAAATTTGACTTGGGAGATTTAGACTTATAGGGAGGTTCAAATGAGCAAATTCAAACTGTATAATATATTGTTTTCCCACGTCCAAACGGCTTTTTTATGATGAGATATATACAGTACCACAAATCAGAAAGTAAATTTTTTTCATTTTAAATTTCCCCTCTACCAATTATAAAGTAGAAAAATTTTCGTCTTTTTTTGAAAAATTGAATAAAGCTGAAAGTGCTGCATATATTTTTCCAGCAAGTCCGTCTTTAAATTTAAAAATATCCTCGGACCTCAAGAAAAAATCGTCTGAATAAAAATAGTATAAGGGTGGTCTCCCGCAGGGTCTTACAACTAGCAAGAAGGAGGTGTTCTTTCTTCTTTTTTTCTTGTCTCTTTGTTGCGCCAAGACTTGAGTTTTGCTCAGGTCCCGCCTTTTATTCCAAAATACTGACGAAAATTATTGCAGTCCACTCATTTTATTCTTCAAAAAAGGGAAAGCAGGAACCAAGAGGAATATATTGTTGAATTACCGGGTTGGGTCATCACGACTTGGCGGGATTATTGTCCCTGTGCGCTGTACTTTGGGCACACTCAGCCACTACATAAAAGTCGGGCCACCCAGCGACTAACCACATATTAAAGTAAATTAATGCCGAGCCCAGGCAGCAAACCGTCTTTTCCCTGCCTGGAGCAAATTAAGGTGGAGCAGCGTACACTTTATGACCACCCGGTGTTGCAGGCAAGGGTTGCTGGCAGTGTTTGTCGGCCAGAAAACATTTTGAAATAAATCGAGTCTCAATGAGGAGAAAAAAAATTAAAGTAGATCGAGTCTTTCGTTATGCCAAATATTTGCTTGATGGAAGGAATTATCCCTCATGATAACGCCAAGGATTTAATTTTAATCCCGGGAAGATGAATTGAAAGGAAGAAATAAAGGTCAACTGTTTGCAAATATTTAACTGTTGTTGGGGAACCAGAACTCGGGTCCAGGGATGTCAGGTCCCAGGACCTGAATTCTGGTCCTGTTTTCCTTTGTGCATCTGCTCCTCGGATGTGCAACTTCTTTGATTCACAATTCTCTGCCAATCACAGGCAAGAAAAAAATGTCCAATGCTTTGGTCAGGTCAGCTGACTGAAGCATTGTGCTAAATTGCATAAAAACCCATTTCTGAAAAAAAAAAATCAGCATGATTCTTGTCACCCAATTGTTTGGGTGCCCCGACAATTGGGTGAACAAACGGCAGTTTGGTGGGCTGGGGATTGGCAAGGCCAAGAACTGCCCTGGCTGGCGGTTGGACTGACCAGCGCTTGACAACTGGCAGGTGCGCAACCGTCAATTGATGGACCAGCGGCTGACCGGACACTCAAAAGGACTCATCTTCTATGCGCATCATCCATATTGTTGGGGAACCAGAACTCAGGCCCAGGGACGTCAGGTCCCAGGACCTGAATTCTGGTCCCGTTTTCCCTTTGTGCATCCGCTCCTTGATGTGCGACTTCTTTGATTTGCATTTCTCTGCCAAATACAGGCAAGAAAAAATGTCCAATGCTTCCGTCAGGTCAGCTGACTGAAGCATTGTGCTAAATTGCATAAAAACCCAGCACTCTTCCACTCCCAATAATCAGTCCTTAAAATTAGCTCTTACAGTAAACTTCCCTTAAAACATTGCAACCCAAATTCTTTTGATTGAATGGTTGATTTTCATTATTGCACCCTAAATTTGTGTGCACAAATTTATTGTCTTCATTGAACATGTGTTGCATTATTGCATTTATTGTGATGCATTATTTTTGTATTGTGTTTGATTGTGATTTATTGTGGACAGTGATTAAACCAGACAAAACTAGGGATATGTAATTAAGGTACCACCTTAATTACATATTCCTGGCCGCAAACCGGCTGATTGCCCTGCCTTATTATTTCCCACCTTTTCTTCCACTGCGCTATGGTTCAATTCTTTATGTTGGGTCAATTAATTCCTCAACAACTGTTCCTTACATTTAAATATTTAACTGTTATGTTTAATGCAAATATTTAACAAATGTTTGACTGAGTCTAACTGTTCCTGCTGTGATGATCCCCAGATATTTTTCCATCTGATATTAGATCTGTTCAACTTTGGTGAAAAAGGGTATCATCCATTCAATCAACTGCGGTATTTAAAAACATTCAGTAATAAATTGGACAGGTTCAACCTTCTCCAAGTGTTTCAACTCAAGTTGTTCATCATTTGAATGATTCTGAAGTTCTTTCCAAACGAAACACACTGGAGAAACACAGTATTAAACGGAAAGATGATTTTTTTTTCACTGTGTCTGCAATCCGTGCTTGAACATTGAACACGATTACGTACTTATCATGATTTACTATTGCAATATAAAGTAAGTTGAGGCAGGAAGGAAATTATTCTTGGCCTCAGGGGAGAAAGAGATTAACGGTAATTGAACGGTCGGACCAAATGAAATCTGTACGGCGACTTGACATGCTTTCCAACGGACTCTTATCATGCATGAAGATTCCCGAGGGGCATCAAAACAAATCTCACCGTTTCCTCGACAAATTTTTTTTCGAAATTTAAAAGAAAAAGGTTTTAGATTAAATAAATTTAATTTCATTGCATGAACGATATTGTGGTAGGTTTTACGACCAAAACTCCGCTGTCTTACGAATAAGGGACAGAAAAAAAAGAACCCCCCAAAGTACCCATTACTGAAACAGGGTCCGATTTTTCTCTAATTATTCTTCTAATTTGTCCTTGTTTATTTCTCACCGCTTTCGTAATTAGTAGTAATCAGCTGTGGGACTAGCAAGTATTGATGTCTGAAGGGAACTCTTGAACACTTGAGCGAAATTGTTCCAGTCGTGGGAGGAATAATTTCTTTCAATTAAGCTCTCAAATTCATTTTTCCGTCCTGCTCAATTTTCCCCGAAAGGTGGTACAATAGTTGCTTGGTTATTTATTGCTTAGTTTTATTTACTTCCACAGTGTGGGGCTTAAATTTTACTCCTTTTGTGCCAACGAAGAGATTATTGCGTCAACTTGCTTTTTTCGTGGCTTTCATTTGTTCAAAGTTTTCATATTCGACGAAAATACGGTGGGTCCCTGCTTTTTGAAAGATTCATGCATGAAAAATTCCACGTGTCAAAATTCTGTAGCCGAAGAATGTGATCCACTGAGGGAATGTTTTTTCATTGAAGAACATTTTGAAAAAAATATACATGTTTTAGAAAAGTGTTGAGCTAAAATTTGGAGATTTTTTGAAGTTTTGAAAAATAAGAAAGAATGGTATATAGACTTGCGTCCTCTTGTTTTTAAAATTTTTACATTTCAGAAAGCAAAAAGCAGAAATCTGTCAGAGTTGCTTCAATTTCATATTGATCAGCAACTTCGAATTCATAAATGTTTGCGGGAAACTTGAAAATACACAGTTTATTAAGTTAAAGTGCACATTTTTAAAGTGCAAAAAATAATCATATTTTATTTCATGAAAAGTTTGCAGAAGCGTTGAAAAATTTGAATTATTTTTTTCTAACCTTTTTGCATTTTCTAAACTTGTGATTTTCTGCTGGAAGGAATACCTTCAAGATATTCAATCAAGCTCATTTTTTAAGTTTTGTAAAAATTATTTTATTTCAACCTTTTTGAATTTTCTTAACTTGTGATTTCCTGCTGGATGAAACACCTTCAAGATATTCAATGAAGCTCATTTTTTAAAGTTTTGTAAAAATTATTTTATTTTAACCTTTTTACATTTTCTAAACTTGTGATTATCTGCTGGATGGAACACCTTCAAGATATTCAATTTAACACATTTTTTAAAGTTTTGTACAATTTATTTTTTCTAACCTATTTGCATTTTATAAACTTGTGATTTCCTTCTGGTTGGAACACCTTCAAGATATTCAATTGAGCACATTTATTTAAGGTTATGTACAAATTATTTTTTCTAACTTTTTTGCATTTTCTAAACTTGTGATTTCCTGCTGGATGGAACACCTTCAAGATATTCAATTGAGTACATTTTTTAAAGTTTTGTACACATTATCTTTTCTAACTTTTTTGCATTTTCTAAGCTTTAATTATTTTTTTCTAACCTTTTTGCATTTTCTAAACTTATGATCTCTTTCTGGAATGTGCAAGTCTACCACCCGGGGACCAGCATTGAGATTTATTGAATGATACACTATCTATCCCTGTGAAAAAAGTGTAGAAAGTCGTGATTTAAATGTAATTGGGAGGGGAACCCAGGGTTTTTCTGCATTGCCTGAGACACCGGCCTAATGATGATGAGTGCTGGGAAATCAAGACAAAGCTAACGGCCGCTCAAGGAAAACTTGATGGGTTGAAATATACACCTGAAATTCTACTTTCCCCAAACAATCAGAAATCGCCAGCCATAACGCACTGACATGCTTAATATATACGTCGTGATGCCAGTCGACAATTTATTTTTCTCTATAAAGGGGACCTCCGGAAACTGAAGAGTGCACTCAATTACTGCTCAAATGTGTGACTGAAATAATAGTGTAATTGTATGGAGACTTTCCCTCATATGCGACAGAGCCTATTTTACTTTCCTTTAATGAAAGCATTTCCAGATGTTTCTGGAACTGATGAAGGTGCAAAAGCATCTGAATTGAATAAAAAATGCAATTAATGTAAATTGTACAAAAAAAGGGGTTTCAATTCAAGACTGCTGATCATTTTTAGCTCTGTTTGGTTTAACATAGCGGATTGTTACAAATGAACCTCTCTAAATAAAATATGAAGGGCTTCCAAAAAGTTTTGACTTGGAGTTTTCAATAAGTTGATTTTGGCTTTATTTTGGCAATCAGCAGAAAATATCTTCTGACCAAATTATCAAAGAAGTTTATTATTTTCACATTTACTACCTGCATTAATATGCATAAATTATAGTGAATATCATATCAAGAAAATAATCTCCAAATATTCCTCTTGATTTTCTGGATTTGTTTTTCTAAAATTTAGTACAAATTTATTAATCATTTGGCCTTAAAATGATGAATAAAAGAGATTTAATCTGCACTGGACTTGATTGGGTTTTAGGCTGGAATTCACAAATAACCCATATGGGTACAATTTTCTCGCCGATTTCCTGAAGAACCCTTGTTGGAGTTTCCGGAAAGATTCAAGAAATTTTGAAAACCCCCTTATTGTCTGCGTCTAGGGTAAGAGAGATTTATGCTGGTTTGCCTTAACAATTGCTGGCCATGTAATGCTTTTAATTGCCTCGGGTTGCTCGTCAAGCTCGCGGATTAATTGCGGCAATTTTGCCAAGGAAAACACTTCACAAAAAAAAAACGGAAGAGATAAACGAACACCGTCTACATACGTATATATTTATATACACACACACGCACCTTGGGTTGCTAATCAAATGCAGATTAACCTTCACAGTACCTGCGAAGGGGTTTCAAGTACTGTATATTATATACATGTATAAAACTTGCAGCAATTTTCACGCAATCAAGGTACAATACACTATTTCTCGTCATAAAATAAATACGAGTTAGTGCAGCATTACGTTTGAATGACTATTTTTCCAATGTCTTGCCACATATTTTTCATACAATTCATCACGTTGATCCCTGAAATAAATTGCCGCTTGAACCAATAAAAATAATTTATCCTTGGAAATGAGATGCCTGAAAAATTTTAATTTAGCACAAAGAAATTCCTGTGAAGCAAGGTTTCTTGCAATAAGGTACATTTTTTACTTGGGTCTGGATAACACATCATTATGTAATTCTGTAGCAAAGTTTTCAGTTTTACAGCTAATCTGCAAAATGATTCAAATTAAAAACCAATGTAAAATGTGCCTGAGATTTATTTGCTAGAAACTTAAATTAATCAGTTCAATGATGTGTGTCACTCTTGATGATGTTCAACTGTACTGTGATCAATTGACCCTTAGTTTAAAAACTTGATTCATTCCTGGCAAAAGCTTGTTAACCAAATTTTATTTTCATGTAGACTTCACTGGGGGAAATGTCTGTAGTGCTAAAATGATTAAAAATCAGAATGAATTGTTACAACACCCTGTATTAGTGTAGAATATGCTCCCAATTTTATATTCAAGTATCACACATGACAAGAAGATAATCTATAAAATAATTCAAACAAGGAAAAATTAACCTTGGATGGGCCAGAGAATCACTTTCTAGAAGCCTCTAAATCAGTGCTTCCCAACCTTTTCTGGGCCCATGGAGTAGAAAATTTCAATAAAATTATTTGTGACTGGCAAAGGTTCATAAAATTTCTGAAGACTCAAAAACATTTTTGTTTGAAAGACCTTTTATGGCAGGTATTTGAAAAGTGTCTGCTGTTTTGCAAAAGTTAAGTTAAAACCCAATGAAACAGCTATAGTGGAATGTCTTCAAAACATTTTGAAAGCTGGGGTTGAAGAAAGTTTTCTCTGACTGAAAAATTAAAATTAGTTATTTCACCAGTGAATGATTCTTTTAAGCGCTATTAGGAGAAAAGACAACTTTTTTCCATCAGGTAATTCCAACTGCAATTGTACCTCCAAAATTGCATATTGAAGATATCAGACTTCTTTGCTACTTTAAAAAAATATATTATGCTGAAGAAAATTTCCCCCACAGACCAGCAAAAAACTTCTGCAGGGACCAGCACTGGTCCACAGACCATGAGTTGGGGAATACTGCTCTAAATTACACAGTTCAATGATTTGTTACAATTTTAATTATATAAGTACTGTACAGTCAACCCCCACACAATAGACTTAAACTTTTGCAATAGACTAGTCTGTTGTGTAAAAAGTCTGTTACGTGAATTCAATTATTAAAAATTAACATTTTTACTTTTTACCATTATTTTCAAACCAACCAAAGTCTGTTATGTGGATTTAGTCCATTGCACATGAGAGATAACTGCCTCCAGCAGTGGTCTGTTGTGCAAAAATCAGTTGTGCTGAAGCTCTGTTGTGCAGGGGTTGACTGTATTGCAATCAATTGACCCTCAAAAGTGCATCATATTCAGAGAAATCAAACACACACACACACACACAAGGTAAAATGTGAGATCCATGTGTGAGTTAGATTTCTCAGAAAATAATGGATTGGTGAATGAAAATGTGGACAATCAGCCATTTGTGGCTGAGGATACATATTCAAAAGTACACCTTGAATGTGTGTTTTAAGTTTTGCGCTCAATTTTATTCAGTTTTCTGAATAAAAATAAATAAAGAATTCAGCAGGTATAAATTCCTAATTCACACACATGAAATGACATCACCAGATTTGTGCACAAATTAGATTAGAAAGATAATGATAATAAATATTAACCAGGAGTTCAGAGACAAAAGAGAGAGAGAATAATTCTGAAAATGTTGGTGAAGGAGTAAACCTTCACTACAGTTTCCTCTATTCTTGTTCAACTCCTCAACACCATGGGTTCAGAATCAATTCTCCAAGGTAAAAAATTCTCCGGAAGTTCTAATTTCATTGCTGATGCCGCTTTTCAATTCATTCCCCCGTGAATCAAGAAAAAGAAAAAAAAAAGAGTGAGTGAGGTAAAACCTGGAATTTATCTCTTTCATTGCTCAACGGCGCCCAGAAAGCCGTAATCACTCGACCTTGTCCCTCATCCTCTCAAGTTCCTATATACAATATATATAATACTGTTACACACAGGCTTTTATCTTTTCCGGGGCGATCAGTTTGAATAATGCTCTCGGCCTCCGGCATCGAAATTCGCTCGTGAAATTTTCCTTTCATTCCTCGTATTTTTTCATCCCCCCACTCAGAAATAAAATTGTAAAAAAAAGGGGGGGAGGATGCGTGTGGGGGCGAGATCGCACATATATACAATACATGAATGAATGGGCGCCTCGGTCGTGGTATTTCCTTCCAAGAGTGTTGCGCTTGAGGAGGGGTGGAAAAAGAGTAGGAAATTACATCCCACAGGCGGACAAAAGATATGGGAGGTGAAATTTCTACCTTTTTTTTTGTTACAACGCGAAAAACTTGGCCGATTTTTCTCTATAACCCTCCCCCCCCCTAACTTTTTTTTGTGTGTGTAATTTAAAAAAATATATATGCTGTATTTTAAAGTGCTTGTGCTCGCGGCAGCGCAACGTTTTATTTCTGACCGCCCGCCCACTTCATTTGGGGAAAGATGCGTTTTTGAAGCCCTGGCCATAGGGCATTTCGTGCCGACGAAACCTTTTTTTTTCTGGACACTGTTTCCGGTCAGAGGGAATATAGCAGGAAAATTTGATTTGGCGGCAATTTTGAGAAACATTAATTTTTTCTCGAAATTCTGTCAATTTTTTTTTTTGTGGGTTGAGGATTGTGCTTGAATGAGTTCAGGGAGGAAATGACAGAAAATGGGCGATGAGCGCTTTTTACAATGAAGTTTGAGTGACTACCGAAAAGATTCTTTGTACAGTATAGAATTAGATGATTCTGTGTTGGGTCTCCCCAGCTAGAAAAATACTTCTTTATGGATAGAAAATTTGTTGTAGACAACACCCTTGTAGATCTTTTCAAACTAAATGAGTTATTATTGCTACAAGAACAACAACATGTTTGGGAAATAAAGAGGTGCAGTGGGGCCCTGTTTAAAAAATACAGTTTTGGGCATATGTAAGAAATTCTCTTACATTCCTTACAATATTCCACTACTAATTTTCTTCTCTCAAGATTTAATCTACTAAAATTAAAGGGGGTTTACAGAATGATCCCAGGCGGCATAAACATAACCTGGCCATCCCATAAACATTGATTATGGTCAAAAGATTATCACTGTGAAACTTAGTCAGGTCCAGTTTTGTGGGCAATGGCTGGTAATGAGAGGTACAAAAAAATGTTGGGATTTGGCACAGGAAGGGTCATGTTTGTGTGTACTCTGCTGGATTTGTACTCATTGCAGATGGGAATTCATTCTGCTCTTAATAGATTTTTTATGGAGTCATAATTAAGTTGCTTCTCCCCAAAACTTGTTTGTGCAAATGGACGAAAGAATCTCCACTGGCATGTTATTCATCTGCTAGAATATTTTTAAAATGGATTAAAACAATTCTATTCTTTTTAAAGAGGAAAATTTCAAGTGTTTGTATATGTGCGGAATTTTCTCGCGGTCCCTCTATGAAACAAGGCGCCAAATTGGAGCCGAAACTGTAATCCAATCGGCGCATCACCGGGACGCGCCGACACTAACGAAAGTTAAAACCGAT
>CAJPEX010006843.1:0-11486 GCA_905338405.1 Notodromas monacha | reverse complement strand
ATTTCTGGACCACGATATCACTCATGCTGGGGTCTTCAAACTCGGTAACGATTCATTCATATCTGCACATGTATAGATGAAACGTCATTCGTCTGTAAGCATGATACAAGGGAATTTATTTGTTGGAGCATAATATTGAGCAAATCAGCAGGCATTATTGTGTACAACAGATCCAGCGGAGAATACGGGTATCATGTGCTGCAGAAATGGCCAACCGATCGTTCCAGCTCCACACCCTTCATGTATGCCGATCGAGATCCCAAACCAAGATCGGTTCTACGCGAGATACCGGCAGAAGTGCATGGAGTTCGTTCGAGCTATTCCAGCTCCGAGGCCGGGTTGCACCCTAGGGTGGGCAGAGCAGGTAAGGGTTCATCAACTCTGGAAGATATGTACTGTACTCTACCCTTACTCGCTCGCAGATAATCGAAAGGATAAATTAATTTTGAGAAAAGAAAACACAGCACGAACAATTTCGCATAGCGGAGGACGATAGGCATATTTAGTCGTAACTCGTAACACAAAGGGTGTATACTGTAAACGTGTCCAGCAGGATATACAGTATCTCGTCGATCACGCACTTACCGTAGAACATGAAGAATCCCGTGTGTTTCCTACGAACATTCGAACGTTGACGAGCGGGTTTCGCAACATAGTGGTAACACTTCCGGAAATAAATCTGACCCTTACATAAGAATTTTCAACTTTCTGCAGGCTAGTACAGTATACAGCATTGCTGCAGTGCTGTTCGTTCACTGCATATATGCTCGATCGAGTACAAAAACTCCGAGTATAAAAAAGTTTAAATATAGAAGGATATTAACAAATGAACTATGTCTCGTGCTCATTCAACCGTTTTCTGAAAGCATTTCTGCGCTGATTTCCCTCTATAACTTCGCTATTGGACACGCATTTAGTGTTAACTGACTGCATCGTCTGACACATCGCATTTTTCCCTTTACAGTGCAGTGCATTAATTTTGGACCTGTAAGAATTTGGACTTTGAAAGCCCAGCTGAAGGCTTTTGAAATTTAGCATACCACGCGATAACCCAAAAATGCCGACATGTAAGGCACTCTTTCGTCTGGAAGTGTTCTTTCGCATACATTACTCGGCATTACGTACCGTAGGAAGAAGCACCAGTCATCCGTTGACGCGGGTTATGATGTATCTCTGGTGATGGCACTGATGAGGCTCTTAGCATTTCCTGGGAGTTTATTCGATGAAGATTATAGTTCTCACGTTTTACGTCGTATAGTGCTTCCTCGCTTCGAGAATTCAAACGAGACGCATTAGCGATCGGATATATTCCGATTGTTGTGTACATATATACTGTACGATAGTTTCGCTTCATCTTCAGAAATCCGAGGCGCGATAGAAGAGTTCGCTTTGAGCGAATTCCAATTTTTTCTCGGACGAAGAACTTAATGCTGGTGCACTCACTTAGTATTTTGCGTTCAAGCATATACAGCACAGTACTGAATGCAAACAGGAATCGCGATTTTCGTCGCATGCAAAGATTATTCAACTGGTGTTGTCTTCCTCGTTGAAAATATGCAGATGAACGTGAACTCCCATTACCTGGACGGGTCCGCCGTATACGGCTCGCACGAAGAGGAAGCCCGTAATTTACGTCTATTCCGTAACGGACAACTTCAGGTCCTGAACACAGGTTCCCATCACCTCCCCATGCTCCCGCTGGCAGACAACGAAGGCGACGATTGCACCAACAAAACCGCTGGCATCCGCTGCTTCAAAGCAGGTTAAATGCAGTACAGTATTGGCTATACTGTATATACTGTGCACGCACTTCTGCTTTGGAATACACTGCGCAATTTTACCACGTTATATTTTGCCGAGATGTACATTTAAAGGTGCCGATTTCGTATTCCCCTGCTTTTTCCTTGGACGTGTGGAGACGTCTATGGAGCATGTTAGTGTGAGAATAATCAAGCTCTTATGAAGTACCGTATATTAATATTAAATCAAACTTCGATCTACTCCAAGTTACGTGACGCGGCTTTCGGCAGCCATCAAACTTTTTTTAATAGTAGTCCTACTCAGGATAGTTTCTATCGTTTATCGTCCTAAAACAATCGGAACTGTTCTGGGAAGGTGTAGAACTGGGTGACTCAAGAATGTGCGAGTTCGTTGACTCATCATCTTCGGAATGAAGCAATAACAGAGTGTTTATGTTATGGGAAATCGTTCCGCTGAAGCACGAAGTCCCTCTATTGTACTGCGCTACAATCCATATCGATGATATTTTCAAAGCAAAGGTTTGCAATGGCAGAAATTCATATTCGAGACGTAATCCAACTTCGCAGCATATTAAGTTAGAGATTCTTTTTTCTATATAGATGCAATGAAAAATTCGTTGTCCAATTGTCCGAATTAGCCTTTGTAAAAACCGTAAAATGCGGAAAAATCCAAACCGAGCATGATTAAATTGAAGTTTCACTGGGCGAGCCTGTATTAAAATGCTCACTTTTCATCTTTGGTTTATAAATTGCGCGTAGTCCGGCAGGCGTAGACGAATATTGTATATAGCTTACTGTATTTAGAAAATGTTGAATGAATCGAACTTTGCCTCCTATAGAAATTAGGTTTCTAAACGGCAAGGGTTGCTTATTATTGCGTTCAAATCTAAAACCAACGATTGCAGGAGACGACCGAGTGAATGAGCAAATCGGCCTGACCCTCATCCACCTTGTGTGGGTCCGCGAGCACAACAGGGTTGCCGGAGAGTTGCAGGCTCTCAATCCGCATTGGGACGACGAACGGTTGTTTCAGGAGAGCCGAAGAATCGTGGTGGCCGAGTTGCAACACATCGTCTACAACGAATGGCTTCCGCTCATTCTTGGACCCAGGTACATGTTCAACTTCCGGCTTTTCCCGCAAAGAGAAGGATTTTCCAGGGAGTACGACCCCAGCATTGATCCGTCAGTGACCAACGAGTTTGCTACAGCTGCCTTCCGGTTCGGACACACTCTTCTGCAGAGGACTTACCAGTGAGTCATCGGTGATTTGCTGGTGATACAAGTTTACACCAATAAAGCCTGCATACCCAAGTTTATAAGCTCATTAATGTTCAGCGGAACGATTGCCTCATTAAGGAAAGGAAAGTTAAAGGAATGTCAAGGTAAACTGTGAATTGACGAAACTGTACATGGCCGCATCATTATTCTGCACTATGCATGACAGCATGAAACAATTTTCTCATACGCTTTAACTCTGGCGGCTGGAATTGATGAGCACAATTTGGGATTCTTTCTGTGCCACAATTCTTTTTCGGAATACATTTCCGAAACATGTCACTTGAAAACTTGAGAGCTGTCGCATACCGCGGATAAGCGTATTGTGGATGTGTCATTATAACCAATGAGAGCTCAAAGGAAACTTATTGGCGTTTTCGCCATGCAGAAATATCCTTCTGCACAATATATACTGTATATGAGGGTAGTCATATTTCTGGGCGGGATTGAATACTTTCAACAGTCATAAACAATATGAGAAATATACTGGTGGATCCCTTACAAAGAAGTTTAGGTGACCAGGAAAATAATCATTTTAGAGGGAATTGCGTTGTAGAGAACCATGACGGAAAATGCCCTAGAACAAAAAAGTGTGCAGAGAAAATTGTTTAGAGAGATTCTATACGTGTACGGTACATCAGTATCGTTCTTCTGGAAGTTTTCTGGGATTTTTTTTTCTCCAGATTTTAACGATTCATTTAGAACACAGCATAAGATGAGAAGTGAAAACTTTCCCATTCCAGCCAGCATTTTAAACTAATTTCACAATGAGCTGAAATTGTGTCAAGAGAGTTTAAAAAATTTAAATTTTTTTGATGTGCAGAATATTCTCTTATTAAATCTTGCGAAATGTTCTATTTTTGTTGAATTATTATTTTTTCCAAGTTATTTATTCTTTTATGTTACAAAACCCTGGGTAAACGTCTGAAAAGCTCGGTCCGAGCGTCTGTCGACTTGTTCTTCAGTAGGACGCGTTACACAAGTTGTTGGGTTCGTAAATGGTGCGTGGTACAACACCCGACAACTTAGCCAGGGGACTGAGTCTCCAGCCCATGCAGACCTTTGACAACTGCATCACTGAAGAAGTAAGTTTTTCCTCCTCCTCAATAGATAGAGATCTGATTTACGAAGAAAGGAATAATTAATGAGGAATCAATGCTTTAAATCAATAGGTGACGAATCAGCTGTTCAGGACCACGAATCCATTCGGCTTGGACCTGATTTCACTAAATATTCAACGTGCGAGAGACCACGGACTTTCTACTTACAATCAAGTCCGGGAACTGTGTCACTTGGGCAGGGCGAGAAACTTCGAAGACTTGCTCCAAGAAATGTCACCTGAAGTAAGTACAGAAGGAAAAAAGATTGAAATTTTTACCTTGCGTTGGATGCAGTCGTCCGACAGATAAGCTCGTAACAAAATACAGTAAAATTCCGTCACAACAAATCTCGTCAGGAAGTATTTATTGTTTATACCAGGGTCGTCAAAGAGGTATTTGGGGTACAATATTTTCACAGTAAAATTACTTACGTAAAGTTCGAGACTCGAGTTATGTTTTTTCAAACCGGACCTAAGACACGTATCAAGTATCCCTAATGAACATGATTCGCAGAAAATTGGAAAGAAACGAACTGGTGCAGCATTCGAAGTTTCCCAACTCCGTCAAAGAAGCAAAACTTCGTGTACAGAAATTTAGCATTCAAGGAAATAAACTGCATGACATATCTCTGCTGGAAAGAATTTTCCTTTATTTCAAAGGATAAACAGCAGGTTTGAATGAAAATGTTTATTTGGGAGGAAGTATTATTCTCCTGAGTATGCTTTTGTTAATTAATTTTATTTTTCAAACAATCAGCATATATCAGTAGAAAATAATGGTCAATATAAGATAATTATTTTACTGTACAATCAAAATTGTTCCTCATTTATTTCATCAGAAAGACTTGGAAATTATGACGGGGCTCAAATAAGTTTCTGATGTAGACGCACTTCACACCAATATTTATCATCTGTTTTAGTCATTAAGGTCAGAAGGATTCTCAAAATTAACCCTTTTCGCGATTTGCAGACTATCAGAAAACTTCGAAGCGTCTACGAGCACGTAGATGACATCGACTTGTTTATTGGTGGTGTTTCCGAGGAATCTGTTCCTGATGCTGTGCTGGGTCCTACGTTCCTTTGCATAATTGGTGACCAATTTACCAGACTGAAACGAGGCGACAGATTCTTCTACGAATTTGGAGGACACGCAGCGTCTTTCACTGAAGGTTTACGAATATGTTCCGATTTAAAAAGAGTTATTCCTCTAACGTTGAGACTAAGTCAGGGAATCAAGCCGTAGCAAGAATGTATTCAAGCAATGTTGGGAATATCAACCGGAACAAGGGAATATTTCGTCCCCATCTTTTAGAATCTAGATCTCCGGGATTTTCTAATCCTTCTTTTCTGAAATCCTCTCTCTCTCTCTCTTCCTTGTATTCTTCCGTATTGCAGTTTTTTCATTCAAAATTCCGTGAAAGGTGCCTACCAATCTCTAAAATTTTGAACAAAATCTTCCCCATAGTAATTTTTTCGCCTGTTTTCGATAAATGACACACGGTTCCAATTTAAGAAAAATGATCTCATTTTCAGGGAGACGCGATATTCTAAACATTCTGGCTTTTATAATTTTTTTATTCTGGTTCATCATGACAGTTCTGCATGCCCACCTAAATTAAATATTTTTTAATAGATCAACTAGAAGAAATTCGACAGACAAGTTTTGCGAGAATCTTGTGCGACAACACGGAAGTTGGAGAAATGCAGCCCCTGGCGTTCGTGCGGCCATCTTTCGCGTAAGTCTAAGACGCAGGAATGCCTTATCCGAAATTCCTGCATAACGATTTTTTCTCAACAGGAACAACAAATTTCCTTGCAATTCCCTGAATATTCCACACGTTAACCTAGAAGCATGGATATCGAGACGATTTTGAGAATCATCATCGTACTCAAGCCAGATGTGTTTTTCTTTCTCGAATGCACATAATACTGCAGCATAGCTGACGATTCGAAGCTTTTCCTGGTCAAGTACTTCGAGATTTCGGAATGATGTGCATCCCATTAATGTTGATGTTCATAAGCCGTTACATACCTCCAAATCGGCATTTTTATTTATTCTCCAAATTTCAAGTGAAACCAAGTCGTGCTCATAACACGAAAACGGAAATCACGATACGCGAAATCGTATGGCAAACGTATTCATAACTTTCCAACGCAAGATTGATTCAGGTCTTTGTCTCGTAGAACTTCGCAATTGTCCACTTCATCAGCAGCGTCTCTGTCCTCATCGATGTCTACTATGTCCGCAGAGTTCTTCATGAAAGCATTCACCACTTTCTCAAAGCCCACATCAAGTGATGAGAAAACAGAATCGTTGAAGTCAAACGTGTCCATTTCAATCCCTGATGAATCGACACGAGCATTCATTCGTAGATTCGTCGCGTCGCCGTCGATTGTCTGGGCTCGCTTTGACAGTGATGCCAGAACTGAAGAGTTCTCAATCATTTCTTCAACTCTGTCTTCGCCAGATTCAGCTTCCATCTCGTCTGTACGAAAGCAGTAATTGATTAACACCCGTTCCTTGTTCAGGGAATTCTCCAACGTTTATTGTAATGCAAAAGGCAACGAAAAATGAACCCAGAATGGAAGCGATCTCCCGATCCAATTCATCAACGTTGAAGTCTTCGTTCTCGGAGTCATTTGCCAATTCATCTACGGTGCTTTGAAATCGCCCAGTATTCAACATCGCGTCGTCGTCATCGGCACCGCCCGCAAAACTGAAGAAATTATAGTGAAAGTTAGCTTTACATAAGGGCTGAGAAATCAAGTTTTACGCCAACACCTTGCCGTTTCAACGAACAAAACACAATATTATGGCTATATGTGCCAAGTACCGCGTTCGTCCGCGATTATCGTCTCAAATTAATTGTTACAACGGAATTTATTCTTTTGATATTGGACTAAAACCGGCTTCATTTATCAACCAATATTCACTTACAAAATTTCTCGGCGGGTACCTTCAATTTTTCAGAAATTTCTCACTGCATACGAAGATCTTAATTTTAGTACTGTAATGTTCAGACTTACCTTCCAAAATCGCTGTACGCAAAGCGCAGGAAAATTGAAATTGCTGAGATACTACAATAATAAATTCTTTTCACATGGTGAGATCGAATTGTATCTCATGGATATCCTCATCAGTGACTTTAACGCCAAATCTTTCAAGGTTTACTTCCATATACGAACCTGTAAAATTCATTGTAATTCATACCTTCAACAAAGATCAAAATCAAGATGTACCCAGAAGTTGAAGAACCTAAGCTACAATGCCAGAATCCTCAAAACCACTGCAGTATTGTACATGAAATATCAGCCCGAATACTCGAAACTCATCTTCTTGCGATTCGCCGAGGATAGTAAATTTCCTGAATTCTTCAGGCTTACAACTGTGATATATGAACTACTGAACAAGTTTTCACAGCCGTTTCCCCGTCTTCTTTCTCCAAGGTGGGCTTTTATTGAAGCAACAGGTAATTCAACGATTGAGTTCACGTTAAGACGAAAAATTACTTCCTTCTCTATGCATCCGCATTGAGGTCATGGAACACAAATGGAAATTCAGTACCAACCGTAGTTTGTTCGCACGATTATCGCGGAACTTCTCTTAGGCAAAGCATGAAGAATTTACTTCGTGTGAAAATTCGTGAATACTTCAAGTTTCAAATGCGAACCACAAAATTTTTGAGGCTACAAAAACTTTCCAATTGAGGTTAGACTTTTGTAAATTGTTCTTTCTTCATTCTCACTCCAGAAAATTTTGATAAAACCACCGAACATTGTGAGACTTCTTGATTCGTGAAACCGGAGTATCAAAAAATCCTTAAAGCCGAAGAAAAAAAAACAATTTCCTGTACCTTCTTTCACGGGGATGAAACAAGATTTTATCCATCTCGTCAGCTTCATCAGAATCGATTTCAGGCAGAAATTCTTCCAGCTTTTCCATATTCGCTTTGTCACTTTTTTTCGCGCAGTTTCCAGACGGTTGAAAACCGTGGTCCATCTCCACGCTTGGAATTAGCGATCGCAAAGCACCGGCAATCTGAGCGGGACTTTCAACTCCCGATAAAAGCGGTTTTAAGAGGTCATTGATGGCGACCCTATCACCCAAGCACAATGAATCACCCTCAGCCGGAATCAACTTCAAACGGCCATTGAAAACGCTAATACGGGCCTCGCGTCGAATGTTATCGACCAGCTTATTCAGCGCTTCATAATCTTCGTCCAACAAATGCATGAACTGAGGATTTAAAAAAAAATAAACAGAAGACAAATTAAGAAGAGTAAATGGAAAGTACACGAAGCGCATTGATTTGAAACCAGTTGATGTGAACAAAAAGCTGGTCAACGCAGTCGATGCAAATTAATCGTGCAACTTTCCTTTCATGCGTATTCAAGTCCAACAAAATACTGCACGCAATTCCTTCAGTCAAATTCCCCCACTAACACTTCAAGTGGGGCAGTAGAATTTCCAAATGAAAACTTCGAACACCACTTGACTACCGATGAGTTACACTGAAACTGGTCGATTATAATCCAAAAATTTAATTCATCGTTATCAATTTTTGATGGACTCCATGCATCTTTGAGCCGTTCAGTTTGAAGGAACGTCCGCTATGGAAAAAATAATAATTTTCTCTGTACGCTGGAAGGTGGCAAAGATTTTTTCGAGTATCTGAAATGAGAAACGTTGGATGGAAAAATACCGTCCGTTAAGATATGACACGCATTTCATCAAATAAATACTCCAGTCAACGGACTACTCACATTTTCGAAGAGCATTCGTTTTATTCATTTTAAAAATGTGATGTCACAAGCGAAAAATGTGAAATTTCGCGAAAATTTAACAGAAAATCGCGAAGAACGCACCTGGGAACTGTCTTCGTTTTCTTTATCCGTGACTTCGCATGATTCACCAAACTGCCCCGAGTTTCCGTCCACACTGGCGATTGATGACCTCGTATCATCAACTTTCGATACATCGCCTGCCTCAGAGTCATCCAAAGCAGCATAATTAGCATCGCTAAAGCCAACAGATCCCTCTCTGTATCCAACTTCATTGCTATCAGACTTGCGTTTCTTGGGATGCTCGCCTAACTTTTCCTGGAGAAGGTGTGCGCGATCGTCTATCTCAGCCTTGATCGAATCCAGGAGAATTATCATAGCGCTCAGCATTGTCTGTATCCCGGAATCCAGTTCCGTTGTTTCACAGATGGATTTCATTTGTTTCACGATTATTCCGCTAGCCTTACGCAGATTTTTCGTGGTTACAGCAGAAATAGAGTGATCTTGAACAGCGTCTCCACTACCACACTCAGAGCGTTCCTAATTGTGATCAGGATTTCCCAATTCGTTACGTCATACACGGAAAGTAATCTCGCAGACGCGATTTTTTTCTTTTTTTGGGGGGGGGGGGGGGGGTTTCTTTTGCCAAAATATTGATTAACCGAGAATTTCAGAACGGTTCCCATGGGACTGATGTTTTAATTGTTTAATATAAAAATATGAAAGTATTGTACTTATTCGAAATATGGTTCCCTATAATAGCGGATGGAATTAGGAAGACGAAGAGCAGGACGAACGTAACATGATTTTTAATAAATCACGTCTCATTTTATGAAACACCCCGCATAAATACGTGGTATCTGTACATGTTCACAATATTCTAACTGGTCTAAACTAGTCTAGAGTTACGCATAAATGTTGAGGCCAACACGTGAGGATTATTTCGAGAATTTCGCCGGTAGAGCAGAACCTGAAAATATCTCGGAACATCAAAAGCGCTATTTTGACACAAGAAGAAGCTTCAGCTTCAATTAGATGACCCACTATCAGCTTCAATTTTGCACTAATCAATTTTCTCTCCCCTGAATTTGATTTAAAAACTATTTCATCGACCAAAAGAATGCCAAAGCCAGGAAGAAGACCTTCGAGAATCCGTATGTATGCGTCAGGATCCTGCAGAAACTACACACGAGGATCCATGCCATATCTCAATGCAAGCATTTACGTCCGCAGTTAATATTTCGAAGAAGTGCAGCCCCGGATTAAATGAGTTCTGAATAACCGTTCGACAGTCTTCACTCTTCAGTCGGTATCACCAAAACTACACATTTTAAGGATAGAAGCTCATACAATACGGCATGCATTGAGTCGTTCTAAAAATATTTCTGTCAAGATTTGTCAGCACACCTTGCAGAGACATGAACAACAAAGAAGTTAGAAGCTAAATTTGGTTTATTCGGGGAATGTACTGTACTTATCTATACCTCTCATCTTTTCTCCTTTCCACCAGACGGAGTAATTGCTGGATAAATTAGATTGAGATTGAATATTACTCTATTATTACTAGTGTACTGTATTTCCAAGTTCCAACTCGGAAACTTAAATGACCGGGATTGGATAATTAACAGCAATTTCGAACCAACTTGAACACAGGAAATCAGATGATCCGGGCACTTATCACAAGAAACCTTGTACAGTATATAGATCATATGATCAAGCATCAGCTAGGTAAAGGAATACAGTAATGGATAGATTCCGTATCCAAGAGAAGAAAAATTTCCGCTTAAAAGTAAAACCTGGATAATGAGTCAACGGAACATACAGAAGAGTACAAAATCTAAAAAAAAAAAAAAATTTGTGAGCTGTTGCTGTTCTGTTCTCCACCAACGACTCAATCTTGGCGGAGAGCAGGATTGAATTATTGCAGAATCGATCAGCAAAGCCGAAGTAAGCTGAAGTCGATAATCTTGATTATTATACTAGAATGAAGGGAGACGAACCTCACATTTGAAGTTTCCCACCTGCTTCAGAAACGCTGCTTCGGTATCAATTCTCTGCTGGACACCCTCTATATTCTTCAGAAGCTTCCTATTCAGCTCTCGTACAATTTTCACAACACTTTTCCTGGCTTCGTCCAATTCAGACGCAAGGTTTTCGCAACAAGCTTCTGAATCGTCTTCAACGAGTTCCGGGAAAACTTGGTGTCGCACAGCATTCGGCAGGGCAAATCCCTGCCAAATCAACTGGTCCGACAGAGTGAGAATATACGCGTTCAACGTAGGAAGCAGTTTGCACGTTGTTCCACGTGCACCGGTCGAAAGCCAACGAACAGCCAAATGTTCCATGTCTTGCATCACGACCGCCATGTCGATCATGTCAAAAACCAACGGCAATTTCACCTCCACAACTCCGTCTCCATCTTCGATTATTTCCTCCAGGTGAGCATTTTCAACATGCGAACACGCGCCCCATTCACTCGCTTGGCAAAGCAATAAACGTTGCTCGGAAGAAGCAGGAATGGAGGTTGTCGCAGCCGGAACGAAATCTCCGATGCCGAGCCCGGAAGTACT
>CAJPEX010006841.1:0-11488 GCA_905338405.1 Notodromas monacha | reverse complement strand
GTTATTTTTAGACGGCGGCGGGGTTGTTTCTCTTTACCCTTTGACGGGGGTCGCTCCCGGGGGTTGCCTTGCTGTGTGTGACGCGCTGCACGCAAGGGGTCTCTGGAATCATGCTCTTCTCTGCCTGTTTATTTTTTTTTCGAGATACACTGTAATTCAATCGTATTAATCGGTAATTTTAATACCCTGTTTTCTCCCATTTTATTTTTATATTTTTTAAATTTCATCACTTATAAAGATTCATAAAAATGTAATATAATTTCAAGAAAATAGAGCGGCCTTATCCACCTTTCTTCTTTTGATATTCGATTCATTTTTTTTTTATGCACATCAAATGAGGAGGAGATTTCTGTCTTTTCAGCACTGAAACTTTATTTTTATTGGAATATCAAGTATGTTTCACCTGAATTACAAACCTAATGTAGTCCTGAATGAAGAAACTGGATAAATTTAAGCGACACCTATCGGAAGATCAAATTATCATCACACACTCAAAATGCACAAATTGAGAAATCAAGATTCTTTGCAATTCAATCACAGCTTGAAAGATCGCCAAAAACTATAATTTTACAAGTACAGTAATTCATTACTCGAAAAACATGATTCAACCGGGTTTTGAAAGATTGGGCTCGAATGTTGAAGGAATTCGGAAGTACTGAGCAAAGTGTGTAACAAATTGTGGCAGCTAATTTTTCACAAGTCTTTCAACAATTTAAGCCCCAGAAAAATACAAAATTTACGTTCTTATAATTCGTCTTTTTCCCTCAAAAGCTATGTTTTCTGGGTTCCTCTGACCTCTCGAAGTCAAACTTCTGAATTTTTTGATATCAGCGTAATATAGACCTCCCTATATAACGGAAAGACATACATCCTCAAAATTTTAAAACTCGAATTTTCGGAGACCTTCGAGCTATTATTCTGGGAACCCGAGAAGGAGGAGATCAATAAAAATGCAACTTCCTGTAATTCGTACTTTTTCCTGATTTTTCTGTGCTAAAATATTTTTTCTGGTCCCTCCGTGTTGTCTTGTATCCGGTTTTTATTTCCCAGAAGCTGTGTATTGCGCCACTTTGTGCGAGACATATATTGTATATATTTATATTACAGTTTATACAAGGAGTATGCTTCTGTCTGACTTGCTCCTCCGAATCAGGGACAAGGTTAACCCATGTCGTTCTTCATGGTGGGGGGATACCCCCTGGGGTGTGCTAATGTGCCTGCTGAACCAGGTCAGAATCCCCTGCGTCACTTGTTCCTCGCTGACCGATGTTTCACTCCCTTGAACCCCCCCGGGTTTCGGACGCATCACCAGTCACGGCTTTGCGTGCACTTATGGCATTTATCATGAGTACTTATGCCGGGGTTAAACTAATTTTTTCCCCCGTTCCCTAAAGCGAGGGGAATGGGGGGGTTGATTTTACGGTTCCCACGCGATTCTTTTCCGCCTGCATGTGAGTAATGGCCACATATTTTCTAAAGGAAGGTGTTTTCTGCGCAGTACTTGCGACCTATGGGCGGTGGTGAGGAAATAGTCCACGCAATGGGAACTTGTTAAGTTGGAGAATGCCGCTTGGAAATTTGAATGATTCCCTTTTTACAGGTGTAATTATGTCTTTAAAAATTTCTCTTACTCAAATGCTGTATGCATGGGTGTATGCATACACATGTCAGATGTCCAGTTTTATTTTGTGGACTGTGTTCTCTTTTATTTTTTGTCATCAACTTGAGCTTTGTTTCCTGCTTTGAAGTGATTGAATGTCTTTGAGGGTATTTTGGTTAGGTAGGGAGGGGGTTTGGATGCGGGAGTCTTGGTTGTGCCTTGTGAACGCTGAAAAGTGGCAAATAAAGTGTTCTGTTCATTCATTCATTCATTCAAATGCTGAATTCCAAAACAAGTGTTCGCAGTTTTAAGAGGATTGATGGGAATTTCATGGCAATGCAATGCAATGACGATGATCAAAACCCGGATGAATCTTGATTTTTCGAGTAATGAATTACTTTACTGATAAAATTATAGTTTTTTGGCAATCTTTCAAGCTGTCATTGCATTGCAAAGAATCTCGATTTACCAAATTGTGCAGTTTGAGTGTGTGATGATAACTTGATCTTCCGATAGGTGTTGCTTAAATTTATCCAGTTTCTACATTCCGGACTCCATTAGGTTTGTAATTCAGGTGAAATATACTTGATATTCCAATAAAAATGAAGTTTCAGTGCTGAAAAGACAGAAATCTCCTCATTTGATGTGCATAAGAAAAAATGAATCGAATGTGGTGTTGAAGAGTATGTAAGAATATTCCAGGTGGCTTATCACAAATATTAATTTAGATGCAATGTGCAGAATCTTCATATTTTCCAAATTTTCAAATTGGAACTGACAAAATCTGGCTTTTGACGTTCATCTGCCATTTCATATTTGGAACAATGGTTATAATCTTTTGTAGATATGCGTAGTTCACGGATGAGGTTCTTGTCAATTAAAACCATGGACACATAAACTAAAGTCAAGTTGTGATTGACGTTCAGTGTTTCTATGAATGATTATTGATTTGCATGCCAATTCAGCGTGGAGATAAATTGACACTAACACTAGAACGGACATCTGCCAAAGTCGGATGGAACCCACGATTCATACTTGAGTGTGAAGATCTGATTTCCATTTGTAATCACCGAAATTCTTTTTTTTTCTCCTAAACTTTCATTTTCCCCCGTTGAACTAAATATATACCATGACATTGTTTTAAAATTGTTGAAAAGTTCTTCATATATCTGGCCACAACAATTTTTAAGTCTATTCACTATCATTTAGTGAGACGAATTTCCAACCCTTAATTACCATTTTCCTGAGAAATCATGAACTTCAGACTATGCCAATCTTACAAAATATTCTGATTATTTTTAGTAAACAAGTTTATGGATGACTTTTGCTATGAAAAACGCAATCGTCCTTGATATTTAATTGGAAAAAATTAATGCGATCCAGGCTAAAATTAAAACTTGTAATTTACCCAAAAAGCAGGGGTAATTAAGTAAGGTACGTTTTTTGTTGCCTTTTTGCCCAAAAATAATAAGGAATAAAGACATTTTAAGGAAATTTTCAATATCTCAAGACAGACGAAAATGGTTTTTAGTGCTTAAATTATGTCTCGGGTATTCAGGCCTTTTTCGAATGTTTGTCTTACATTAGTGAACATTTCAGCATTTCAACATAATTTGATGAAATTCATGCACATTTTTTAAAAATAAAATATCATTCCACGTACGAGTACAGTATCTGTTTTTTCAATGAATGCTTCACGAAGAAAACAAGTGCCATAGAATGAATCATTTCTTGTACAGGGACTCGTTGTTTTGTGAATGAAATTCAGATTTTATTGTAAGAAACCTATTTGGTTGCAAAGGATGGGTCAAGAATTTTGTGGGAATTCCTGCTGCATGAGAACCCAGCATTTGTTCCAGGGGTCCATTGTGCAAACCCGAGTGTAATCGCGTGACTGGGGAATCACTCTTTTTCCTTGGCCCATTTTTTACTCCTGTTCTAGATTTCTCTTACCTTTCTAGCTTCTGCCCAGCAGGGGGGGGGGGTTATTTCCAGAAATAGCCCAGAACTTGTCATCACGCAAGTTGTTTCGTATTAGTCGGTCTTCGCTGATTCCACCCGGGAGCGCGGGGTTTTTGTATATATGTGTGTATAGGATTGGATCTTGTTGCAAGATTGGGTTCTATATCGGGGAGTTGCAATCCATTAGGGGTATGAAACCCCTTTTTCCTCGGCTCTGCCTCGTTTCCTGATTGAATTATCTTTGTGTATACCCGGGGCTCTCGTGTTGTTTGGGGGAAAACCGCCGGGTTAGTTGTAAACATTATATCATTCCATTACTGTGGGCGAAAGCCCTTGTTTGTCCTGAACTCTGGTCAAAGATGGGTTCGAGCTGCGGTAGGAGAATGAGTTTTGTGGAGAGGCTTTGCCTCTGACCTTCGTTTCACCACCACGTGGATCACAACAATTTATTCATTATACTCTCTTATTTTATTTTATTTTTATCAGAGACCCAATGATTTTTTAAATATTTTTTTTAAGTTGCCGTAGGGCAATGAGCCCACAAAGAATTCAAATAAATAGGAGAATAAAATAAATGAGTGAAAATGCACAATCCACCGGGGAACACGGCAGGGAGCCCTTCGGTAAGGACTCCAAAGAGTAAATAATTTTATATTTTGTTTTTAAGAAAGAAATCACCAACACCAGCTAATAATGTGGGACAGTTAAGATACGAAAATTGGGAATTACAAACAATCAGCAAAATTGACACGCAACAAAATTCTCCAGCAAGACCAAATGCTTCAAGAGTTCTGAACGTAATGATCATTCATCCATTGCAAAAAAGACAGACAAGATTTTCAATTGCGCAATTTGTGGCAGCAGGAGCTTCCAAGGAATTTCCCACTCCCGCATTCCAATAGTTTGGGTTTTTAAGTTACAATAATTGCGCGTTTTTTGCTGGTTTTTGTGGGATGTGCCCTCTGTGTCTCACAGTTGCATTTGACAAATGGGGATGATGCAAATAAGAGGCACGCAGACCCAAATATGTACCCCGAAACATTGCCTGGGTCATGATTATGAGTAGACGAAAGTAACTACCCATTAAAATGATTTTAAAACTTGTACTTCCACCGAAAATTTTTATATTTGGCTCAAATTCATTTTCAGTGCGCATGTNAATAGCCCAGAACTTGTCATCACGCAAGTTGTTTCGTATTAGTCGGTCTTCGCTGATTCCACCCGGGAGCGCGGGGTTTTTGTATATATGTGTGTATAGGATTGGATCTTGTTGCAAGATTGGGTTCTATATCGGGGAGTTGCAATCCATTAGGGGTATGAAACCCCTTTTTCCTCGGCTCTGCCTCGTTTCCTGATTGAATTATCTTTGTGTATACCCGGGGCTCTCGTGTTGTTTGGGGGAAAACCGCCGGGTTAGTTGTAAACATTATATCATTCCATTACTGTGGGCGAAAGCCCTTGTTTGTCCTGAACTCTGGTCAAAGATGGGTTCGAGCTGCGGTAGGAGAATGAGTTTTGTGGAGAGGCTTTGCCTCTGACCTTCGTTTCACCACCACGTGGATCACAACAATTTATTCATTACTCTCTTATTTTATTTTATTTTTATCAGAGACCCAATGATTTTTTAAATATTTTTTTTCAAGTTGCGGTAGGGCAATGAGCCCACAAAGAATTCGAATAAATAGGAGAATAAAATAAATGAGTGAAAATGCACAATCCGCCGGGGAACACGGCAGGGAGCCCTTTGGTAAGAACTCCAAAGAGTAAAGAATTGTATATTTTGTTTTTAAGAAAGAAATCACAAACACCAGCAAATAATGTGGGACAGATAAGATACAAAAATTGGGAATTTCAAACAATCAGCAAAATTGACACACAACAAAATTCTCCAGCAAGACCGAACGCTTCAAGAGTTCTGAACATAATGATCATTCATCCATTGCAAAAAAGATAGACAAGATTTTCAATTGCGCAATTTGCGGCAGCAGGAGCTTCCAAGGAATTTCCCACTCCCGCATTCCAATAGTTCGGGTTTTTAAGTTACAATAATTGCGCGTTTTTTGCTGGTTTTTGTGGGATGTGCCCTCTGTGTCCCACAGTTGCATTTGACAAATGGGGATGATGCAAATAAGAGGCACGCAGACCCAAATATGTGCCCCGAAACATTGCCTGGGTCATGATTATGAGTAGACGAAAGTAACTACCCATTAAAATGATTTTAAAACTTGTACTTCCACCGAAAATTTTTATATTTGGCTCAAATTCATTTTCAGTGCGCATGTTCCCCGAAACATTGCCTGGGTCATGATTATGAGTAGACGAAAGTAACTACCCATTAAAATGATTTTAAAACTTGTACTTCCACCGAAAATTTTTATATTTGGCTCAAATTCATTTTCAGTGCGCATGTTCAAGTGTCGTGAAATTTGTGAGAAATCTCTGCTGAATATGGCTGAATAGCATTTAGACAGATCCTCATCTAAAGATAATTTCTACCAATTTTGCAGCTGAGTTTTTCTGGTTTCAATAATTGGATCGAGTATTAAAAATTGTNCAAATTCATTTTCAGTGCGCATGTTCAAGTGTCGTGAAATTTGTGAGAAATCTCTGCTGAATATGGCTGAATAGCATTTAGACAGATCCTCATCTAAAGATAATTTCTACCAATTTTGCAGCTGAGTTTTTCTGGTTTCAATAATTGGATCGAGTATTAAAAATTGTATTGATTTGATACTGTCGGAAACAATGTCGTTGAGAAACCCGTTGATGTAAAGAGCCAACTTAAATTTCATTCATCCCCGGTTTCACATTCGACTCAAAAGATTTTAATTTCATGCTAAGCTAGAATTGATCTTCTTTGTCGAATAAATAATCAAATGAATAACTCATTTAGTAGAAAATCGATCATATTACTTCTTAAAATTAAAAAAACGCTTTGCTTCGTTGAATACAAGCACTGAATTTTCCAGTAGCACAGAGATTTTATTTTTGAAAAATGCGGAAACTTGAGGAAAGATTTGATTAATCGTAGATGTGTAACTCAGGCATATGTTGGATGTTCAATTTTGGATCAATAATGACGAGACAATTAAATAAAGGCTTTCGATCAATAACGTGACGAGAAATTATGAATACAATGTATCCATTTAGTCAATTATCGCGTGAAATGTCCACTTGAATTATTCCTACGCTTGAATGATGCGAAAACGCAGAATTTATATCGGATTGTCGAAAGATGTTTCGTTATATTTTCTATTCGAAAAATAATGTTTCCTCCGCTCGGGTGTTATTTATTTCATTGTTTGCTTCGCGTGGCTTGAAACGGAGTTTTTACCATAATCGAGATAAAAATTTGGGGCGATATTCTTGTGTTTTGAGGTATTTAGAGGTCGGTGGAACCCCCTCACTGTGTGTCAAGATTGTTGCCATGGGTCGGAAATTTCCTGAGGTCACGATCCGGGGTTTCCGGGGGTCATGGGCCCTAGGGGTCAACGGGTTCGCCAAGAAAACATTCCGAAGGACTTTTATTTTCTTTCAATGAGCAGATTTTGATAGAGAGTATGGATAATCTTTCTGACGTTCGTAAGATATGTTTGAAATTATGCTATTCTGTTATGAATCTACTTCATACTCCTTGAAATTGAGACTTTGAATGCCTTTCGTGTGATAATTTTCGCTCGGAATTCGGAAAAGTGCATCAGTTGTGTAAATATTTTTATGTTTGAAATTATGCTATTCTGTTATGAATCTACTTCATACTCCTTGAAATTGAGACTTTGAATGCCTTTCGTGTGATAATTTTCGCTCGGAATTCGGAAAAGTGCATCAGTTGTGTAAATATTTTATATGTAATTTTCATTTTTTGTTGGAACCCTTTTAATTTAAATGTATTTTTCATCGATTTAAATGTATTCCTCACTCCTTTGATCCAAGAATTTTCCGGAGATGTGTATTGTTAATTGTGGCACTTCTTCGACGCTAAAATTGTCCAAATGCCGCTTTTAAAACCGTTGGATGAAAATAGCAAAATTAATTCGATGGAAAATGTTGAAATAATAAATGATGAATTACGAAAAATTATCTGAAAAATTAGTTGATACAATTTTTGGTCTTTAAATATTGTACAGCGTAGTGAATTGAAAAATCAGACAGGCATCGTATTTAAATAATTAATAATTCATTAATTATTAAGGTTATTCATAATATTTCGACAACTTCAGCAGCGATGCTAATCAGAACACAAGGGTCGTTGGGGACGCTTGAAGAATTTCCCAGCACTCGTCGCCGAAATTCCATGAATGAAAAGGAAATTTCTGAATGAAGCTATTTCCGAGGCTATTAAATGCAAATTGGCCCCAGAGAACCCCGAAATGCGGTGCCCAAAGCAAAATGCTTCATGTACCCAATGGGGTTCATTCTTATGCACGGACGACCCGGTTATTGGGTCTCGCCGACGAAATGGTGACAAGTTGCCACTTTGATGGGGTACTGAGGGAAAATACCATGTTTAATACTGTGTGTGTGAGAAGTGAAACTGTAAGAAATAAAATGTCTACGTAATTCGGTGGGCATACGCGGGCTTTTTCTTTAAAATTATTTATTCAACATCTTTTAAACCACTTGCTGGAGTTTTTATTTTATTCATGATCGATTCGCCGAACGAAAATTAGGTATTTTATAAATCGAAAGATGATGTTTACCTGTTATTCTTGAAGATTTCTGGAGTGCTAATATTTTTAATTACCGATGGTTGAAATTATTCCCTCGGAAAGAATGCCATGCTTGAAAAGAAATAATGTTGTGATGTCAGCATTTTAACAGTAATGTTTATGGGAATGACCTGAAATGCCTACCAATAGATTTTGCTTATAAAAGGATAAATAAAATCCTCGGAAATTTGAATAAGACTTACTGGAATAAGACTACTTTATAAACTGATTCAGAAGATTCAAGCCCAAAATATTTTCAACTTAACAAATTAATTTACAAGTTTCACAAAATTCTAGCGTCGTGGCACAAATTCATGCTGATTTTCCGAGAGCTCGAGGTTTTTTTTTATCTTTCAGAATAAAAACGTTTTGACAAGCTGTCAGAACATGGCTTTAGGTATGTTTCTGCTTTGATCTTATGACAATATGTGAAGCATTGTCGCAGTTCATTAGGCAGCTTATTGAGATCCTGATCGAGATATGCTTTTTATTTTTCGTTTTCTTAGTATTCAGCGACTGGAATCTTGGTTCACGGATGATTTCGATTTTCTAGGTTCCCCGTGCTCTGAAAATTATAATTTCCTCCGACGGATGTATGCGAAACTAGTCAGAAATTACTACGTGGATAAGAAAAAAATTTGCATACATTTTGCTCGGAGTTCTGCTGCGCAAAACCCATGAAACAATCTCAAGTTTTGCCCCTTGATCCACTAAATTTGAACAGCGGATGTAAAATTCAAGAGGAAGTTGCCTGTTATGGAAATGACCTGGATTATGCCAGAATAATATGCTTATCAACACAACTTTACCACGAACAAATGTCTTCTGTATCTAAAATTGTATTTTTTCGTAGGATATATTATCACTAACGAAAATTTCTTGCTTTTCCAATGAATGAGTTCGACGTATATTTGATAATGTAATTAATAATTAGCTCCTTTAATCATTCATTCCGCCACGAAAAATACCCGAGGTATAAAATAACGAACAATTTCGAATAATATCTTCTGAGTGATTGCAGGTGTCAACTGGAAAATATTTAAAAAGTTGATTCAAATTCGGTATTTCAACGCGTTTTTGAATCACCTTATGCTTGAAACAATTTATTAATGCGCATCTGATGAAGTTCATTTGATTTTAAAAAGGGAGACGTTTTGTGATGAAGGCAGCACTTATTTATGAAATTAATTTGACAGGCAACTCAATTAAATTGATTTCGAATTTATTCCAGAAGGAAAATAAAGGTGCATTTTTTTGTTTTTAGTGATTCAACGCGGGAAAATACATCTGCAACGTATAAGTAACAATCTTTTTTTGCATGTTTAGATGCGAGAAAGTCTTTGAAAGCTTATGGAAGGAAAAGCAATTTGAAGTTTTCAATAAATGCGTCACATCCATTCCCCAGCTGAGATTGGAGGTTCTTGAAATCCGGATTTCGTCTTGTATAGAGCTACAGAGAAAACTTGAACCTTTCCGGGTTAAATCGAGGTTTCCCCTTTTGAGTGGGTTTTATAGGAGAACCCCAAGGTTCCTTTTGCGAACCCCCCGAAGCTGGGATAAGAATGAATGTCGCTTATTATCTGGGTGCGATGAATCGACGGCGACGGGTCTTGGCGTGGGTGGACGTTGATTCAGCGCGAACGCCGACGAGGGGCTCAATTACCGGCCAAGTTTTCGCCTATTTTCGGCGAAAAGTGTGAAGGATTTTGCCTGTATTCCCGTGTGATGAAGGGGGGGGGGGGGGGGGAAGAAAGGAAATCTTGTCGCGATCCGAAAGTTTTGCGGATTCGCAGAATTTTGACGTTTTTAATCTCGTTATCACGGCTGCGAACATCGTGTTCACTGGTCAAGTTTAGCCTCATCAGTGCGGCGAAAGTCGAGTTATGCTTTAGTGTTGAATATAGCCCAAAATACCGGGTTTATTTTTTTCGCATTACACTTTTTAGGCACAAAACTACAACTACTTTCCAATCTGCTGTTGTGGCTGAAAGGCGTGAGTCGCTAAGTTATAATTTTTTTATTCCTAACAACATTTGGTTGATTGACCCCACTAATAAAAAAAAGCATACTTAAAAATAATAGTTGAAATATTCTACAAAAAAATATATGAATACACTTGAACTAGAAAAAAACTAAATGCTCAGCTATTCATCAATCTTGCTCCTCAGATTTCTGAAAAATTGTTTCATCTTTCACAAATATCTTCATTTCGATTCTAGAAATTTCTGTGTACAATTAAATCGCTATGGAATGAATCTGCGTAAATAAAAACTTTCCGAACACCTTTCGTTAACAAATTAATTACAAATTCAAGCACGCTTAAACAAAGATCGGACAATTGGGGTTCTTGGGGAATTTTTCATTTGTAAGAGCTTGGAAATATCGTATCATAATCAAAAATTTATTTTAATGACCTTACTCACGATTTTCAATCAACTTAAACTCGTATGGAATCATATTGTTTAATTATCCCAATTTGACAGCTGCTGGAACAGAATGAGTATTCCTAGAATCATTTTTGAAAATTACTGTAACAAAGATGATCATATGATCATATTATTTTCAGGAAATGAGGGAATAATAAATCGAAAACCAGATAATTGAGCACAAATCTGCCTGTTAATTTAAGTTTTAAAAATATTAATGATGTTCCTAAAATTTTATCAAGATTTTAAAGCAATGTCTTCAAAAAAAAAGAGAAAGCCTCGAGAGTTTCGCAATATATTCATGATCATTCCGGAGTATTATATTTTAATATTCACCTTGAAATTCATTCCGCATGGATATCCGCATAATTTTCTTGAAATACAGCCGGAATAGGGAATAATTAACTAAATACTCGGTAATTTAGATACTCTTTCACTGAATTGCAATTTTTATAATGTTCGAAGGTGTTCCTAAAACATTTTCAAGACTTTCAAGCAATGCTTTCGACGCAAAAAAAAAATAGTCATGGTCATGCATGATTATTATTTTTTTGAAGCATTCACGTTCAAATTAATGCCCTGTGAATATCCGCGTAATTTTCTCGAATTACCGCCGGTATAATATGAAAATATGCGCCGAGTTTCGAGATTGCAGGCCATTCCTGCGAAGAATGCGCTGATGACGACCATATTACCCTTCATTAGCAGGTAATTCCGAGAAGCCGGCTTCGTTATTCTGGCGCCCACCCAACTGAGATGCGGTAATGAAAATACCGGCGCAGAAGAAGAAG